>JAVCKV010053887.1:0-22828 GCA_032274145.1 Herpochondria borealis | reverse complement strand
ACTGTTGTGACCACCCCGTCCCCACAGTTTAGGACACCCATCTTGTCTATCTTTCCAATTTAGCTTTAATCTTCGAAGACCACTTTCACTTTGTACACCAACGAGCTTCTTCTCAACCATATACCGCAGTAGTTTGCCCAAAACTGCACGACCCTCAAAATCAGGATCGCACATGATATCAAGACTCTCACGGGGAGAGTAGAACGACCCATTGGCAGGTCGGGGCAAGGGCTTAGGCAGAAATGAAGTCTCGTTGCACACAGCTCTGGGAAGAGCTCGCAACCTCTTGGAAAGAGGTCTCATGTTTGACGGGAGATAACAGTTCTCCTTGTCATTGCTGTCATCTTCAACAGTTGCAGACATAAGCCCTTTCAACTTCGTGACAGTACTTGTCTCCACATTTCGGCTTCCTGCTGCTTGCTCCATTTTGCGACGCTTGGAAAGTTGGAGCCGCTGATTTGCAGCACCAAGACTTGGCACTGGGCTTAATGCCTGAATGTTCTTCTGTGATTTCACAGCGAGCACTTCAACAGATTGTGATACAGTCTGTATTCCACGAAGATCAGTGGGGGACAGCTCATCTCCATTCTCCAGTGCAGCAGCAAGCTTAGTTAGATGAGCTGCACCTTCAGCAATGGATGCCAGATTGTTGTGGGTACGTGCCGCGAGCTTTACCTGCTTGTCAATCGAACCTCTGCTGAGGGGGGGAGCTGATGCTTTCCTTGCGGGAGTCACAAAAGCAAGTCGCTTCAATCTAGATTGATTAGACATGATGATATTATATTATTAGATATAACACTCTGTAACAGTCTCTGGCAAGCTAAACCCTTTGATGGAGGCGAAGGGGCACTTATGTCTTCACCGGTAAATAACAGTCACAAGCGGGACAACAAAATGACCGACCTCTGTAGGTGTACCATACAGTACGTAAGTACGGCAAAGTTTAGTGACTCAACGTAATTTTTGGAATTCGTGCGTTTGCTTCTCTGAGGCGTTTGCTTCTCACGGGTAGGTGGCTGCTGGTGGAACCAGATACTAAGCGTGGGGGTGTCTTGAAAAGTCCAGGCTGGTGATATTTGATTCACACTGCATCATGTCGGAAGCATGAAGATGCTTGTAGGCAAGCACACACTGTCGATATTTCGCTCTCGGAGTCGTTGATCTGACCCTTCAACATAACGGATAGTAAAATGGTGACATAACTCAATGGTAGGGAGTACGTATGACAGAGCTTCAACACTGTGATGAATGAACGAATGCGATGTGAAGGAACGGTCATTCGAATGGCTTGGAAGTTTACAGCAGAGAGTGTTACTATGCCTACTATGCACGTAATAGTTTAGTCTCCGTAGTAGTACTACTACTTCCATTTCAGTTGCGTCATATTCCACTTCTATCCATCCTTTGTGGAGCTCATCAACGCACGAACTTCTTGGACACAAAGGTGGGGTGCGACAAGCCAGAAGGGAACGGCCTGCTCCTGATGCCACTCATGTCGAGGGAGAACTGAGCAATAGCAAGATTGGACGGCAATTTCGCAGACGACACCTTGCCCATCTGTCCGGCCTTGCCGATGCCTGAGATAAGTTGTGTGTTGAGAGAGTGTGTTGTGAGAGAGGGCCATGATACGAAAAAGAGCAAGGCAATTTCGAACGGTGCCGATGAAACTCACGTGGTGGGATGATGCTGCACTCCTTGATGATAGAGTTTCGCAGTCTACGAAGAAGAGGGAAATGGAAGAAAGGTGAGACATGATGTGTCCACTACGAAGAGATGCAAAGGAGAAGCAATGGCGCATCCCTGCGGCGGCAATGCAAGTACACGGCGATGGTTACACCTCCTTCTCTCTTTCACCAACCCGCCGTCGGACACGCAAACACTTCTTTGACCGATGCTCCATCCTTCCTTACCCTGCAAGGGACGTCTTGTTGGTGAGCACTCGCGGGAGGAACATGATGACGAGACGAAAATTTTCAGTAAATGCCGTCGCTGTCGGCAATGGGAAAGTACTGACATAGCGCCAAAATCGGAGCTGATAGTCTCTGTGGAAGTAAACCTTACTCTGTGTTGGCCACGTTAATGGTAGTCTATATCGTGTCAAATCTAAGTCCTACTGTTCTAAGTTATTGTGGAGTCTTCTGGTGGAATGTCATGGCGAGTGCTCAGTCGGACGAAATCGACTTTTGTGGTGTGATGTCAAGCTCAAACAAGCCTCGCTCTCCTAATCGACATTCCTTTCCATTTAATGTCATAATCATCACATCTTCCTACTCCTTCCCCTTTCATCCCCCAAAGCCTCATTATGATCTTGCGCCACCCCCGGCAGCTCACCCTCGCTCCAGTAATCCGCATACACAACGTTCACATCCAGATTCTGGTTGTTGGCCGAGCAAGTCGCAATGCGATCCACCGCAAACTCGTAGGCATTCACTTCTTTGGCCGCATCCTGGGAGGGCAACGTGACAAAAGAATTCACGCCGAAAAAGTTGGGTTGCGATGATGTTGGACTGCGGGTGATGAGACAAGACTCGTCCGTGTCGGCCATCTCGTTCACGTTGCGAAAGCTGAACTCCGTCTCGGCGCCGTACTGGAACCAATAGTGCATGCCAGGAGGGCAAGTATCGGTTGCGTCGTCGCAGCGGGGTCCGTTGTAGTGGAAGAGCATGATTCGCTGTTTGTGGGTGTTGTGTTGTGGGCGGAAATGTGGAAGAGAATTGGAGAAGTAAGTGACGAAACATACACAATGGATCAACACCAACCAACACCAACCAGTGTTGATCAATACCAACAGTACGCACCTTGTTGTCCACAATGGATTGTCGAAGCGTGGGCCACTCCGCTGTCGGGTCGTCGCTATGGACATAAATCTTGTCTGTCAGACTGCCAGTGCTCGAACCCTGGTTGTCGCTGTTGACACTGTCAAAGTGTGCATAGAGCGCATCCAGATCCAAATCATCCCCAGCGCCATCGTCAATCTGGAGTGTAATGTGCAAGACTTCGGACGGATTGGCATTGAGAAAGTCGTCAATGCTCTTCATGGTCGACTCAATCTGTCTAGCTCCCACATGACAAATACCGTGACAGAACTGGTGCCGTCCACCGCAGTTGCACACGTCCATGTTGAGTCCTCGGTAGCCAGCATCCAAGGCGCCCTCCAGAGCGAACTGGTGATTGGGAAAGAGTGGAAAGCCGCCCTCGAAGGATGTCATGGCGTTGTGGACGCCGGCGAAGAGCACCTCGTCGACTCGGAGGTCGCAGATATTGTCGAGTCCATTGCAACACTCGCCGGATGAAATGGCTGCATCAGAGCACCTGTTGAAGGGAAGGGTGGGTGGGGCGGCGATTGGGGTAGGAGCTGGGGCAGGTGATCCGTTGGAGAATAGGTTTCCCATGGTGAAAGGAGATGATAATGATGATGTCGCGTACCAGGTTGTCAAGTAGGTAAATAAGTAAGGTATGGAGTGAAAGCTCAAGCGATGGAGCTGAACGTCTTGAGGCGATGCTTGTTGTACCAGGTTGTCAAGTACTAGGTAGTATGTCAGGTATGGAGCGAGAGCTCAAGCGATGAAGCTGAACGTCTCGAGGCGATGTTCATTATTTTCCCAGCTTTGGTTGAAATCTAATCACGCCATCAAATCTTGTGAGGAACACGATCCGTTGTCACGCGAGCCTTTGAGTTCCTTGTACACTGTTCATACACCATGAGTCCAGGATATGGCCTACTGTACGTAGTAGTATTGGCCTGATACAGGCAGCCCAGTGGATCGGGCCTCACTTTGCACTCTCATGAAAGGAACAAACTGTTGTATTGCTACCATACTGTATGCCTGGCGTACGGTTCAGCCTAAAGTTTGGGGTCGGGGGACCAGCAAGTTACATAGAATGGCATTCTACTCTGTGAGTGGCACTGGTACTCACTAAGTATTTCACTTGATACTAGTTGACGAGGTGTGGTAGTGTGGTATGATGAGGGACAATCCAGTAGATCTCTAATAGTTGTTTTTGCTTGATTCTTGCTTGTCACTTTGGACTGTGAGCTCAAACCCTTACTATACTACAATGATCTGGATCCATTGCACTTGATCTTCAATGGTATACCTTCCTGGTCGGTTGGTTGAACTAATGAGTCCAGGACATGGCCTATTGTCCGTACTGGCCTGATACAGTCGGATGACGGGCAGCCCAGTGGGATGACTATCAGACCTCACTTTTCTCTCATGAAAGGAACAAATTATGGATGACGTCTATCCTATATTTGGATACGAATATCACTATTGGTATCTGGGAAACACGCCAGACTGGTGTTACTTAGTAGTTTAGTATGCTGAGCAAGATGTAAATATGTTTATACTGCTCATGCCATACCAGCTTTAGTGTGCTCTTCATGTATTAGCGTGCTATGGCAAGACAGCTTGTAGTAACGTTATAAGAAGATGGGGATATCAAACCAAAGTAGTTCTGAGCAGAGTTGACTTTTGGACTGGCTTGATTAGAGGGGTATGTGAGGCATCCTGCTGACTTGCATGTCGGTGGAAAGCCTAAAATTTTTTGGTCCTGTACCCACCCAATTATCCTCGGAAGATAAAGCGCAAGGAGGAGGAGGGAATAACGAATATCATCATAGTATATGATTATGTACATGTAGGAGGATTGTTGTGTCAATTTCGAAATGAAGTGTACAACCTGAGCACCTGTCACAATCATATCAATGATTTTCAATCCCACTCGTACCGTACGTATGCAAAGTAGAGCGTGCTTGGGGGTACCCCCTAACTTCCGGACCACCCTGACTCACCTGTAGTGGTCGGATTTTCAATGTCTCATTGGATGCGTGTGTAGTCTCTCCTTCTACATATGCATCCAACGAGACGTTTCGAACTTGACCTCTACAGGCGAGTCAAGGAGGTCCGGAAGTTTGACGGTCGGTTGGAAAACAATTCCCAAACTCGATCGCAATTCAATCTTTATGCGGTGTATCACAGTGAAAAGGTAAAGTTTGCTTGTCCGCCGCTCTCGCAATACAGGAGCGACGAATGCCCAACTACTGCAGTGTACATTCACTACTGATGTATAACAGATCCATACAAGTAAGTATCTGAGGATGTTAATATTGACGAAGTTTTTTTCAAGTACGCTCCACTTGACAATGGGACGGTATTGGATGACACTGGCGCTCAGAATTGCCTGATTTGACACCCACATCAGTCATCAAGCCTTCTGCTGAGCTGTATGGGGCGACATGATGCGCAGCAGGGGTAGTGAATGGAGAGACATTGGCAAAGTATGATGGAAGAGGATGGACACCTGAAAGTGCTCATTTTCGCCAAATCCTGTTATGATCGGATCGTACTCTGGTTCGCTAGTTTGTGCATGCAACGACTGGGTATGCATCACCAACCTCTCACCGCCATGATCTCTACCATGCAAAAAGGAAGCATTACGTTCGCTCCACTTTTGGTGACTCCGAAGAATTTTTTGGGAGCAACGCTGACGACGAACCGCTTCAGGGGTTGGGCCAAGGTAACGGCGCTGGTCCTTGTGGCTGGGCATGCATTAGTTCTGTCTCGGCTCATCCCACTGCAGGAGGTGCTTGTCATTCTCCTTGGACTGGACCTTGTTTCGTGTACCGAGAGCTTTCACAAAGTATCACTTGGCAGTACTACAAGACTTCATCACAGACAGGAAAGACAGGAACTGAATATGGAGAAGCAGAGAAGAACCAAGACAATCATTGACATGTACATGATTCGGAAAGGCGAGCACAAACACTACTCACTGTTTGAGTACTTCCACTTCAAGAAGAATGGCATCAAACGTGGCAATCTCCAAAAGGATCGCAAGAAGGTCAAGTACATCATGTTGTGACTCTGTTGGTTTGAGGTACGTAGAAAATGTACTGGATCTACATACCGTACCTGTATGTTCTCCAGCAGGGAATTGTTTAGATTTAAAATTCTAACTTCTGTACTAGCCAAGCTATCTTCCTGATGTATCAAACTCTAATCAATAATCTGTGACAGTTGCTGCATGTGAGGCTATGCAGTCCTGTCGAGTAGCGCGATGAAAACCGAAACGATCATAAAGAACAAACCCTGAAGAGAACGACAGAAGATGAGGATAGAACTGCCGACAATACCATCACTCATTCAATTCTTGAGTGGAGACGTACTGCGATAGCAAAACAAAACTCAACCACCGTCATCCAACCTTCCAAGTCTCTGCCCCCCTGGTGAAGATCTTTCTTGTAGCCAGTGGATCCTTGGAATTGGAAAAGAGGACGCTCCGATCCTTAGATTATACAGTAGCATAGTGCACTGTGCATGGGCACCATCACTGTATTCCAATTGTTTTCTCAGTGGGCGACTTACAGTAGGGAGCAGTACATGTAGGAGCCTGTCAAATCATAGAGTCACATATCTTTGGGAAGGCATGTGGCACCTATGTGGATTGGTTTGGTGGTAGACTATCTCTCTACGAGTATACACTAACTACTGTGTATAGTACTGACTATTCATGATTAAAAGGTAACCTGGATGTACCTAAAGGTAACCAGGAGGCTTATTTACAGAGCGTCGTCTACGACGACATTGTTGGGAGAAGTGTTCTGAAGAGTGCGTCAGATCATTCCGCGCCAGGCCGCTTTAGTCCAGACTACTGTAGCTCGCAGAGAGGACAAAGACAAACAGCCAGAGCGACGCAACGCCCACCAATGGTTCACAGTTGGACAACACACCCAGCTTGGTTAGTCACTAATGCATATAATTATTTATCTACATACATAGATATGAGTTTCAGACCCTGTCTGTTCCACGTCCGCCCATAGTAGGTTAATACTCTGGGACAAAAATTTATATATACACGAACGTTATAAGACTTTTGTCTGTTCTACGTTAGTATCATGGAATAAATGCTAAACCCCCATATTTAACTAGTATCAAGATACGATCAAAATCCCTTCATTGGACCATAGTACTACACCTTTTCCTAAACAGTTGGTCCCATCGAGAATAATTACGGATCGTACTTAGCAAAACGAACCCTCTAAACACCCCAAACGCCAAAGGTTGCGAAAACGTAGGACCACTGCGAAAAAAAACACCCAAGCAGCGACGAGGCGAGACATTGCAATAACAGTTGAATTGTCTCACCTTGATTCGATCACGTTGATAGCCATTGTACTATCATGCCTTTTAGTACAACCCGACGTGACAGCGGCAGCTTCAGCAACAGAAGTGCTTCACCCATGAGCATTCGATCAGACGACTCGTCGACAACCAGTTCGAGCAGGAGAGGACGAGCAGCATCAATTCTCCGATCATTGAGGGGGGGTTCTCGAGGTTCCAGTGGAAAACAACAAAAAGAAAGAAACAAATCTGTACTGGACGTATTGCAGAATATTCGCTTGAGATCATCCTCGAACAACTACAACTCTCGACATGATAGCGACGATGCGACAGCGGCAACGTCGACGACCCCGTCGTTAGCGTCAACTGCGCATTCAACGTTAGGTTCTGGTCCTGGCACCTTCCAGCGAACAGCCCATTCACCATTCTCAAGACTACCAGCCAAACAGATGCGAGCCCAGAACCACAAACCTCCTTCGCTAGCCACTACTGTCCCCCCCCCACCAACTTGGGGTGCGATGCAAGATGGGCGACGAAGCCTGGCAAGTCTCACCGGAAACCTAGATAGAACGAAGAGAATTCGGGCTGAGCCTTCTTCGTCTGTCTTGTTGACTCCTCTTTACGACGCTGTCAGTGCGGGTGCTCCTCGGCATGTTGTAGAGAGAGTGATTCAACAAAACACAGCTGCATCGTATCCAGCGAATGGGTGTATGACTGCTTTGCACTGTGCCATTGAGCGCTATGACACCAAGATTGATGTTTTGCTGCTGATTCTGGCTTCGAACCCCACTGCTGCTGGAATACGATGCGCTGACGACTTAACATGTGTGGATCTCTTGTGGAAACGATTCGTAGAGCCAGCAGAGTACCGCTCTGAAGAAATCAAGGCGAACGCTCTTGCACTGAGGCGAAAGATCGAAGAAGTTGTGGATTCACCGTTTGCGATGCACCGCCAAATGCGCGCCCAGCATGCAATCGAGGAAAACCCCGACCTCAAGGAATGCTGGGACACGATTGTTGTTTTTATCAAGGCTGCTGCGTGTCATTTCAACGGTACATATGCAGGCCGACCAACCGCAACGCTACTTGTACATGATTGCGTGGAACTGGACTGCGATCCGCTGCTAGTACGATTTGCAGCTGCGCTTCACCCAGATCATGTGTCTATGGTGGTCAATGACGAACGACAGTTGCCTCTGCACGTGGCGGCCATCAAGGCATCACCAAGGGCGTTCAAGGCTCTACTTGGCCTGTATCCACAGGCAGCCTCGCGCGCGGACGGCGATGGACGATTGCCTCTGCATCATGCGTTGGAACGTGGAAGGACCTGGGAAGATGGTGTGGAGGACCTGATACGGGCATCTCCACGAAGTTTTGTGGCTCCCGACCCCAAGACGGGACTGCCACCAGTGTTGCAGGCGGCATGTGCGCCATCCAACGACTTGACGACGGTATTTAACATGCTGTCAGCAAACCCAATGGAAGTGATTAATTACATTACACGGGAAGAGTAACGAAACGAAAAGGGAATTGACAGAAAAGAGCAAGAAATGAGAGAATCTTTATAATATGATGAGTAAGAGACTAAGAAAACTATTTTGATACTAAGAGATTTGGCAGATTGTTGTTCGCATGACTCCGTTTACGATATCTGGCTACAGTGTAGTCTATCTCCGTATGGACTGAGTTGCGAGTGGGCTACACGCGCTGGATCGGTCTCCTTGTGTTCAGGGCAGGTAGCAAACTCAAACGCTTCTCGGCTTTCCTGACTGGAGATTCCCCGAATTTCTTGGATATGTCATAGTACGAGTAGCTCACGATTATCTAGACATACATGTACGAGTAGCTCAACTCTAGAGACTCCAAGGAAGCATACACCACAAGCATACGTACATACGTCATAACACTCGTTGCCGCAGAGGCACGAGGAACGCAAAGAAGGAGAGAGTTGGTGCGCTGCACACTCTACCTGCCACGTCCTTGGTCTCGGATAGTTTACCTCAAGACTACACTCAACTGCCCCATGATGAGACTTCACACAGAAGCGAGCAGTGTCCACGTAGCCACATAATCAAAGGTGACCTTGTACGCAATGGATCTACACAGTATGCTTTATAGAGTCCGCCCAAAAGAGTAGATCTGCGGACCCATTGGAGATTTGCGGCAGCCTATATTGCGGCGAATAGCTCAGCACGGAATCCAGGCTTGAACTCAATGTGAAGATAGACAAAGTCGTTCGATCGGGAATAGTCTGCCCTACCCCATTCACGAGCAAATCTGATTATCCCCAACGACAATTGGTAGTCTAGCAAAGGCGAGGAAGAGTTCTAGTGCTTGCAAGTGTCCCTGAGAGCACCGCTCCATCGGTTCGATGGAGTCGTTTCACACAAAGTCCTTTTACCTTCGTGCTCACTTTGCTTGTTCGATGACCTGCCCAGGCTCATTTTTTGCTTTGACCTTTCCCTCAGATGGAACAGGACTGGGCGGAGAAACCATTTTTTATAGATCGCATTGATCGCGTCATAATAAGTAGGAGGGTGGCGTAGCATTGTTCTGGTGCTCAGAAAAGACAAAAGACAATGAGAAGAAATGCATGCTCCCATGATATCTGCCAGTAGCCAAATTCCTTCTGGCAGCTCAGCGGCGTCCGCCACTCGTGATAGGTGATAGGGCCAGTGGGGACAGACGTGGTCCTCCTAATAATCCTGGTAGCCAGGCGAGCCCCGCATGACACCAACACATTCTAATAACGTTCAACATTGGATGCAAGTGTTGGTCAATAAATGTATGAACTGTTCCCAGCTGGCAGAGCCTTCCTTTCTCCTCTCCTCTCCTCTCCCGCACCGCCGAAGCCTATTTGATACGGAACGCTGTCTCTGGGCCTGTTTCTATCCCAGCGCCCTATACTCCTCTCCCATCTCCCACTTAGGCTTTTTGCCAACCCCACTCACTTTATGCTGCAAAACATCCCTCACCTTCCTCACCGCCTTCTTGTATTTCTCCACACCCCCATACCCATCCTCTTCTACCCTCCATAGTCCACCCCATCCACCAGAGACATCTGCAACTCTTCGTGCGGTCTTTGTTCCTTTCAGATGCATTGCCTCTTCATCCTTGTAGCGACTGCTTACCATCATTAAGTCCATGTATGCACTGGCGGCCGCAGCTGGTTTACACCCAGTAGCTGGTAAAAGAACAAACCAAGACAACAACACGGTGTTAGACTAGTGTAAAGTGCCCGTCATGGCAGTGAGCCCCTATGCATATGCTTTATTTGTCGCCACTAGAGTATATGTTGGATAGATCTGTAGCAAGTATATGTTCCCGCCCCCGAGTACGATAGCAGAAAGACCTCTCGTGCCGCAACAAGAACTCTGCCCACGATGTAGACCTCGTCTTGATCGCCTGGGACCCTGTCGTGCTTTGCGAGTTCGTAGGTGCCACAATCCGTGATTGAATCAATGCTACACCTTTAATTGATGGCCTTTCTAAATGGGTACAGTATGATTCATGGTGTGCTTCTATTGGTGTGTGTCTATTGTTATCACGTCTTGCATTTTAGTGGTACATTGGGTTCTTAAGCTGTGGCAGCGCATTCTGGGTGGAGCTTTGACAGTCCATAGAAGTTGAAACCCGAAATGATGAGCTCGCTCTCACTATGTCCAGCCCTTCGGTAGATGCGAAGTGCTTCCGAGAAGACTTCCACCAACTTTGAGGTATCACCCTTTTGCAGGTAAGCATTGCCAATGTGGTTCAGAGTTTGCGCAATTGCGACGTTGTCCGGCGACAGCGTCATTCGTTGGATATCCAAAGCCTCAGTAAAATATATCAGCGCCTGGCTAAGCTCGCCGCGTTGCTGGTGAACCTGCCCGATGTGCTGCAACGTCAATACCACATCCCCGTGGTTTGCCCCCAAAGCAGCTCGCTCAACTCGGAGAGTTTCCCTGTAGAATCGCATGGCCTCATCATCATTGCCTGTCTCCAGATGGATAGTGGCGATGTTGTAGAGAATAATAGCGACATCCCGGTGGTTCTCGCCCAAGACTGTTCGTCGGATGCGCAAGCCTTCCATGAAACTCTGCATCGCCAAATCATGAAGCTCCATCTTGAACAGAACCAGTCCGACGGAGTTCAAAGTCGAAGCGACCTCCAAGTGATCGTCACCGTAGGCATCTCGTCGAATTCGAAGGGCTTCCTGGTACACATCCAATGCACGCGTGTAGTTGCGGTTCTGGTAGTGTATCAGCGCAATACTGGACAGGGTCACTGAGACATTCGGATGAGCTGCTCCCAGTGATCTTCTTTGGATGGCAACAGCCTCCTTGTAGAGTCGAAGAGCCGACTGGAACTCGCCACGAAGTTTGTAGATCTGACCAATGTTTGTCAAAGTAACCGTGATGTTAGGGTGAAAGCAATCAAGCACTGAGCGCTCAACTTCCAATCCTTCCTGGTAAACTCTGATGGCTGCGTCGAAGTCGCCCTTCTCGTAGTACAAGTTTCCAAGTTTGTTCAAGGTGGATGCAACTTCAGGGTGTTTGTCGCCAAGGGCGGCTCGTCCAACGTGCAGGGCCTCCTTGTAGAGCTTGGTTGCCTTCACGTAGTTCTTCTGCTCGTGGTGGATCTGCGCCATGCACTTGAGCATTATGGCAACGTCACGATGTTCATCGCCCAATCGCGACTTGGCAATTTGAAGGAACTCTTGGTACAACCCCATCGCGTCTGTCAACTCACCTCGTTGGTGGTGAGTCTGACCGGCGTTGTAGATTGTAGCAGCAACATCGAGATGGTCGTTGCCCAGAAGGTGTCGTCGGATTGTGAGAGCCTCTCTGTAGAGAGTGAGGGCTTCGTCGTATTCACCCTTCATGTAGTGGATGCGACCGATGTTATTCAGAGTAGTGGCAACATCTTTGTGCTCATCACCCAGGACTGCTCGTCGGACGGCAAGAGACTCCAAGGAGAGCTTCATCGCTTGCTCGGTTTCGGCCTTCGGCATGTGAAAGTATAGGACGCCTAGGCAATTCAGAGTGGAGGCAACCTCAAGGTGATATTCAGAGAAAGAAGCTCGTCCAACTTCAAGGGCCTTCGTATAAGTGCGGACTGCTTCTTCGTATCCACCTACTCTGTATTGGACGTGGCCAATGTTGTGCAAGATCGCAATGATACTCAGCCCCTGATTGCCTTTGGTGGGTCCACCCGACCACTGTGATACGGAGAGGGCCTTGTAGAAGAATTCGGATGCTTGGTCGTCTTCATCAAGGCGCATACATAGCTGGCCCAGGTTGTAGAGGACTGTGGCAGAGACGCTGTGGTAGTCATGATCACCGTATGCCGTGTCAATTGTCAGCGGGTCGGTGAAGGTGTGCATTCCTTCGTCATATTCCCCACGCTGGAAGATGTAAAGGTTCTTCGAGACGCCCCGGCCCTTCGTCAGTCTCTTGGAAGAAAGGTGAAGAGCATTGTTGGAGAAGAAGGTCATGTCGTTTGCCTTGCTCAGCGATCGGCGGAAGAACTGTTCTGCCTCGTCATGTTCTCCAGAGTCAATGAAAGCAACAGCCATATTGTTCAAGCTGGCTACCATTTCCAAATGCGATGCTTGATCATCGCAAGGTGCATCGTTAAGAACAGAGGTGGGAAGAATTGGTGGGTGGCTAAAGCTCATTCTGGTGATGTAGTGATCGAAGAAATGAGAAATCCCTTTGGACGGAAGTGATGATTGTGTGATCGTTGTATGGGCTCAATTTAGGCGGTGGAATTGATAGTGAAGAAGGCAGTTCAGTCCCTAAGGGGAATCAGCCCAATTGCTCTCGTGATCCACTGGGTCATTTAAGCAAGTAGAAGAGTACGAGAGCTCTAGGCCCAAGAGGTAATTATTATTTGACGTGAATACCGCTGCGTCTATAAATAAACGTTTGGTACTAAAAATGTGTAGATTGGATATCCCTGATTTGAAAGAAGGACATTGTTACGTGGACTGCCAGAGTAGGGCAAAGTGCCTTCTTCTAGCAGTTCTGTGATCGTAAATTCATGACATTTCTGTGGAACGGTTTGGACAAAACTGTCTGCTAATGGAGTTAGTGCTTACGGCCTTTGATACAAATATTGGTCACTTTCGTCTCATGAGACTCACATTAGACAAAATGAATTCCCTATAGAGTATCAGAAGATAAGAAAGGCCCACATAGTGACAATTTGGAAATGCCTTAAAGGCCCTATCATATTCCTCTAGAAGTTTGGTGGATGGCGCGCGGCGGCTGGTTTTCAAAATGACTTTCGGTCACTAACGGATCTCACATTTTCGTCGTACGATCTCTTTTATGTATATAGGACAATATTGATACACCGAGGACATTTCAGATAATCATAACGAACAGACAGCTCTGCCACCAATTTGTTACCGATGTAGACATTTCAATCACCAGTGGATCCAGCGAAAGTCCCTTCTGCGTGACTGATTCAACCAAAAGGCTGTGAACCAAACACATTCCCGAGTTCAACCATGTTTGGCCTCAACGCATGCCAGCACTACCTCATACTCACAAATTCAAGCACGGTGGTGACCGAGGTCACTAGGTTGCATACACTATTCGCACGCGAAGTATCATTTGTATCAACTGTTCGGTCCAAACAATCGCGAAGTCATTTTCCGGACTTCTCACTCACATGTACAGTAGTTTGGATAGATGCACAATTGGCCAAATTATGGACACCCGATAGTGACTGAGAGCGGAGTAAACCTACGTGCCCATACAGTTCGTACGCCCAAAAGCTAAATAGTCTAGACTGGAATAACCCCAGGTTCAAGGTAGGTCATAGCCCCCAGCTTTTTAGATCTGTCGAATTTTATCCAAGGGCTTCGTTAGACTTCGTTTCGTCGACAACCTTGAAAGTGGCATTCTTCACATTCACGTTATGACACCCTCTCCTCTAGCTCTCTGGTGAGAGGTCTGCCCAATTTTTTTCAAGGAAACTTCGTAGGCGAAGCACAACATAGCCCCAGGTTACAATATGCTGCTCAAAGGGCATATCGCCTCTAATATTTGTCCGAGGCAGAACATGATGCTCGAGATGATAGATTGCAGAGGGTTTCATCCAGGACCAAGACAATGCACGAACCAGATGAGCCATCTCGATGGGCTTGGGACCTCGTCCGATGGATGGTACCGGTAGTAGTTATGGACAACCAACGATCACGCATGACATCAATATCGCTGTTGATTCTGCACCAGGTTTGCCATGTCGCTGTATACTGTACCTGGAACGGTGGTATGTCCCGTATCAGCGTTCCGTTTGGGTCCCACCATCGGCATATATTCTAATATTTTGCCAGACCCAGTCCACCACTCTATTCATATCGCGACAATTCCTTGTGCTATGTCCTGCATCATAATCCCTCTTGGGTCCCACCATTAATTACAGTTTCAGTTAACATTTGCGAGACTTATTCCACCGATCTATTCACTACATGTGCATGTACGGGGTACGTCAGAGAGCGCGATAATCTCTAGCTATGAGGGGCACACATTTTTTAATATTTCAGTGCCAGCCCGATCTTGCGCGCCACGCATCGCCAGATCTGTTGTACCAGGTATATATTTAATACCAGAGAAGTCTTCTGTACCGTACGCACTAAACTAGTCTTCTGATCATCGGAGTTGACTCCCATGCCATCTTCTCCCACATTCAATACCCCGGAGAAGAGATAAGTTGTAGACCTGGCTAGTGTAGGGATGTCTATTGACTCGGACTAGCAGAACATCACCTCTGGAGTACCACCAGAGTTTCATGCTCTCCCCATTCAAATTGTTTTGGCGCTCTATCAAATATAGAAAAGTGCGGCTGTAGTTTACGCAATATAATCTTAGGATTGAAAGATTGTACAACCGCTTGAAATCTCGCATCCGACAGGATTCGAGTTTCAAGCTGGATGAAAAGTCAATGTTCATGCTTCGCGGGTCGTGGACTTCGCATAGTTTGACGACCATCTAAATCGAATGCATGCAACAGCTTCAACGCAACGTTGATTTCACAACAGGCCTTCTGGGTGCCAAGGTTCTTTGGCTAGCTTTTGTTACCTGAGATGCCCTTCCGTCTCGAGCACAAGTCCAGATGACATCACCTTTTTCGGAATCTAAGCCGTACTTTGAAACTACTGTTTGAGTGTCTTCGAGTCAGTCTACACCGCCGAGCCAGTTCTTGTTGACACAAACAACAACTTTCGCAAGCCAAGCATATTGTGAGAAAGAGCACGGTGTGTCGCACGTCTTCCCAACGAGTTGACGAGCGCGCATGCGATGATGGGCGAACGCGACAATTCGGCGAATCAGCGGCACTGCCCACGCAAATACCTCTCACATGTTGAGTCTAGCCTCTAGTTCTATTATGCCGTATAAACACTCTTTTAGCTACAACACTCCCAGTCGCAGATGCACCTTTTCTCCTCCCAAGAGGACTCAGAGGATTTCTGTCGCTTCGCCGGCCAAACTTGCTGAACCAGGAGATAGCAGGGGGCGCAGAAACGCGCTGACTGCTCAAGCCAGCCACCCACTCATTTCGACTTTCTAGGAATGTTGACAGTTCGAAATCCGAACGATATGTCGAAACTGGGAATAGCATGATAATCTTGCTAGTCGCCACAGAGCCAGCGGACACCTCAGCTCTAGGGGCTAGACGTTTGTGCCCACAACATAACATATACGACTACCTGGACGTTAGCAGCCACTCGAACTGTGACCAGATATACTCACTCATTCTATGACCAGATGGGATTCGGAGGAATCGCCACACAACGTACTCAGGTTTCGGCTCAATTCTAACGACAAGGAAGTCATTCCACGCGGATTGAATAGTCCGTCCACAGACGGCAAACGTCCCACGACAAACCGCCCCAGCTGCTTCCGCGCCAATTTTGGATTGTCACGGGGTTACTACTGTATGTATTAACCATGCATACATCACTACACAACTTAAGAGAACACCGAACATCGCCGGGCCGAGAAATCCTCTGGAGCCACCGGTAGATTACCTGTTCGACAATGTTTCTCGATTCTCTTTGCTCTGGTTGTGAGAATGCTGCCGTGTGTCCCTGATACACACATTGAAATGTGAAAGGAAACGGTTTTACGCGTTGGACGGTGGGGCAGTAAACATCACTGGCACTGTTTCGACAGTTTGAAACATGCCGCAGCCCGAAGTCTGATTTCGCACGCCAGCTACGATTCCGAACCTGATCGGACAAATAAAAGAACAAAGAATGCTACAAAAGTCTCTTTTTTACGCATCCACCATAAGTAAAGAAACATTTCTGCGTGCTAATTGTCACTATCTGTGCTAAATCAAACTCCACTAGGCGATTTGGATAGGCTGATCACGAACAGCAAATCGTCATTCTAGAGTGTCGGGTTTCGATTGAAGACACATTGAACTCGGACACAAGTGTTGAGATAGTGCGAGTATCTGTCAAGAAGACATATTTAGTCGCAAGTGTAGTCATGATGTAGTCATGAACGGAGGACAAACGAGCTCAGGACAAACATGAATGTCACTTTTGGACGAGTTGACAGAGTTTTGACCATTCTGTGTCCTCTTCGTCATGTTTCCACGACCTCAGCTTTGTCTTTGAAGCAAAAATTACGATCTCTGCTTCAACGGCGGAGAGAAATGAGCCAGCCACCACGGAAAACGCACAAAAAGTTCAATCAACCAAAAAATCAACGACCCGTCGGTGTATGTTGCAATCCAATCTAATCAAGCAACCAACGCTCGATCGCAACTCTGTATAACGCAAACAAAGATGCAACAAACTCAATTGCGGTCCTCGATCGTCACAGGGTCTCTGCTGCGGCGTAGCGAGCCCGAAAGAACTTCTTCTTGCACCTTTCTTCGATCATTGTCGCGTCTAAATGAGTCTGGAGTTTCTCGCCTCGAAGCTTCAAAAACCGAAGAAGCAATCGACATCTTCGACTCAGCCCTTCGAAAACTTGAACAAAGATGCAACGCCGAAGTCGGGGGCTTACTGCGAATCGAAAAGGAGAGTCTTGCATCAAGCACAGGAACCTCACAAAAATCAAAAGTAAACTACATGTTTCAACGAGGAGAATACGACGAAGGCATGAACGCATTCTCATGGCCTGTCCGTATCCAAGCATCCCGTCTCATGGGATCGTCGAATCAATACGTTGTTTCGGCGATTCTGTACAACAAGGGTCTTGCTCTTGCTTCTCAGATGAAAGACGAAGATGCTATCAAATGCTTCCAGCGCGCGTACAATGTGTCGCAGTGGAACGTACAGTGTTCTGTGAGTGTCGTAGCAATTCTGCATAACATTGGGTATCTTCAGTACCGGACCAGTCTTCATAGCGAAGCGATGGAAACCTTCAGCGAAGCCCTACGTGCTGGGGAGCGGGTATATGGACGTCGAAGCCTTGAGGTCGCAGCTTCACTGAATTGTTTGGGGGTCCTGCACTTTCACATGACCAAAGATGATACATCGAAAGCATTGCAATGCTATCTACGATCACTTTCAATAAGACGAGAACTGCTTGGAGATCATCATCGCGACCTGGCCACAAGCCTCAATAACATTGGTCGCGTATACTACATGAACAGTGACTACGACAACGCCTTGCTAGCATACCGCGAGGCGCTTTGCACCAGAAGACTACTACTGGGCAAAGCACACATAGATGTCGCGGCGACTATCTACAACACGGGCCAGACATATCATCAGAAGGGTGATCTTGATCGTGCCCTCTGTTTGTACTACGAATTCCTGTCAATTGCTGTTCCCAAAATGGGAAAATGTCATCGTGACGTATCGACCATGTACAAATGTATTGCTCAGATATATCACGAACAACGAAATTACGAGAAGGCCATTGAGTTGTACAACAGGTCGCTTGAGTCTGGGAGAGCGGCTCTTGGTGACTGTCATCCAGAAGTTGCTTCGACCCTCAACAAGCTGGGGAATTTGTACTATGAGATTGGGAAATTTGACCTGGCGGTCGACATGTACCGGCGGGGATTGGACGTGGAGCGGGCAGTCCTGCCTCGTCTTCATCCGAACATTGCTGTCACATTGACAAACTTGGGCCAGATCTACAAGCACAGGGGTGATCTAGCGACATCTCTGCGTCTGTACAAGGAGGCCCTGTCTCTTCAGCGAGAATCTATGGGGAACTCGCATCCAGCTATTTCTATCACTCTGTCGTCAATGGCCTTAATTCATTACCAGAACCGATGCTACGGCCGAGCCTTAGAACTGTACCAGGAGGCTCTTCTCATTCGACGTGACGCGTTCGGCGATGCACACGAGGATGTAGCGTCGACGTTGAACTCCATCGGTCTTGTCCTTTTCAAATTGGGACTACATCAAATGGCAATGGCAAGCTTTGTCGAAAGCCTCAAGATTCGTCGTAAGATCTTGGGCCCGAGCCACCGAGAAGTTGCAATCATACTTTACAATATAGCAACGATCCACATGGAACGGGGAGAAGAAGAAGAAGCCATGAGGTGCTACAGGGAGACCTTGCGGGTGGAGCGTTGTTCTCTGGGACCGAGTCATGCTGACGTTGCTGTGACTTTGCAACATATTGGGCTCTTGTATCAGCAGCGTGGTGATCGCACACAAGCGCTGCGATACTACCACGAAGCCTTGATGATCCAGCGACATGGTCGAGCCGAGGGCGACACACGCGTCTGCCAAACTCTGAACGGGATTGCAAACATTTATCTACAAAGTGGAAACGCCAGAATGGTGGTTCAGTATCTGACGGAAGCAGCTCGTATCTTGCGAGCTGCTGGGCGCAGTGAAGATGAGCTTCAACTTTCTAGTTTCAGCACCATCTATGGATTGGCTTTGGCCCACCCGGAGGCCGCAGCAGCTGCCTAATGAGATTCCAAGTTCGCTACCGATGTAAAATATAAGTTCATAGTGTCATGTTAGAAATACAACGTTCTACTTTTTCAGTTTTAGCCGAGTGGAGGAAGCATAAAGTTGCCTCCACACCAGATTTCGTTCTACGCCGACTCAAGTCTTCGAGGCCTACAGTCCTCAACTCATACCCCTTGACCTTCAAAAAGTATAGAGCCTACTATGCAATGCCTTCCTTAGTGTGCCTCTACAACACCGCCTTGAGTCCTCTGTCATTTGCCGTCAAAAAACTCTTCTCAAATGGAACAAACTTAAGTGCATTGGTGCCCCAATCGTAGGTATTGAATTGAACAGAAACGGACTTTCCTGAATCGATCATTCCCTGAAGCTTCGCTTTCTTCTCGCCGCGGAGGAACGTCAGCACCTTGGCTGGCAATAGTTTCGCGGAAGAAGCAAAATCAGCTCTGAACCAACTCAAAATCATCGTCAGATGAAGAGTGTTGGTGCTTTCATCAACCCTCACATTCTCATCCTGCTCGCAAAACGCTTGAGCGACAATTCTCAGCTCTTCTTCGATTGCATTGACAGTGAAGTTCTTGACAGGTGGGCAACTCCTGGCTCCACAATTCAAGGCAAAATGGATGCGACAATCAGGATTCTCCACCTTCAAAAGAGTGCGGGGATCGCTGTTGGTGAACTGAGTTGTGAGGCTGTATGCGGGCTTAGCATTTCCACGAAGGATGCCATGCTCCAAGTCGTTGAAAGACAAAATATGACCACCTAGATTCAGCTTCACGCCCGAGAAGAAAGAGCCCCGAGAGCTTGAGGAGTCACCAATTCCGACCTTCATGAACGCGTACTTGATCATGAGGTTGTACAAATTGACGCCAAACGCCAGCTTCATGTCGCGACCCATTTTCTTCATATTTACGCCCTGCAACTCACAGACTGCCTCTTCAAACTTGTACCAGTTTTCATTCCTGTGGGCATGTTTGTAGTTGACTAATCCACTATCATCAGTGGCGGCGGATTCGATCTTCCCGAGGAGCTTCTTGAGTCTCTTCAACAGAGACATACTATCCTTGTCGACGCGTTCGGTCCAGATGCGGAAGGAGTTGAGCACATCAGGCTCGTCGAAACACTGTAGGCGGTAGAAGAGATACTCATTCTTGAAGTTGTGTTCTCCATGCACGTGTTTGATGATATGCGAGTCAACAAGAATACTTCCAAATTCGACAGCCTCCTCCGTCGACGTGATTGCTTTGAAGTGATCCTTGAAAACCTCCACGGCGTCCCGGCCTGTGAAAGCATTCTTATACGAGGAAAGATTGTGCTGCAACGTTGCACGAGGCAGGATCTTCCTCAATTCCTTCGTGACACTGAGAACGGTGGCCATGGACCCATCAGGCATCAAGACACTCTTCTCGTGGATACGGGGAGGCGGTGGATTTTCAACGACAGGAGGAGTTGTTGGCACCTGTAGACGCGGGTCCTGCGGATCAGGCTTGTTCAAAATCTCCTTCTCGTAGTAATCGTAAGCTGTGGGGTACTTCTTCTTAGTGTCTAACTCTTCGATTGAGGCAATGAGGTCGTCTGCGCCACCAACGTGCTTCTCATTGAAGAAGAACTGAGGAACCGTAAGTCTATCAGCAAGGCTAAGCATATCAGTACGCTTATCAGGGTGGGTCGAGAGGGAGATTTCCGTGTACGGGATGTTTCTAGCGGTCAATGCAGACTTCGCACGCTTGCAGTGAGGGCAGTCTTGAAGTGCGAATACGGTGATGCGGCCCATGATTTAGATGAAGTTTCAAATTATTAAAATTGCTTTGTTGTGAGATCAGCTGATGTTGTTGTGATGTTTTGAGATACCCGTTTTGGCAGTGACCAAAATGGCTCAGGAAGTGTGTTCGGGATTTGGGATCATTGTTTTTATGCGTGTATGGATATACCTTCCAGAAAAAGATCGGCGGGCATATCTTCGTCCACATTCTACGATTTGATCCTTAACTGCCTGGGAGCCTGGGAGGGGGTCTTTGAAAGAATCAAATATGTCTCAGCAGTCGCTCTGACGTCTTAGCAGTCCCTCGGATGTCGATTCCTGCTCAGGCTACCCACTACTCGTAGACCTAGATCTCAGACCTGCCTCCTCCTCCTGGTGTGCGCAGAGGTGCTCCCCTTCTAGTACTAGGCTTTTTAAAGAGGGTGTTCGTACCATAGGCTGATCACAAGTCGCTCCGGACTGAGCACTCACTATTCCAGACCAAAGATCATGCAGCTGACCGCAGATTCTCAAACGGGGCCATACATGCTGCTGGTCTACCTTCGTGCATCCTTTAAGAACGGGTTTAAATGTTTAGGAAACGAAAGTCCAATGCACAAGAGACAACATCAGCGCGATTTCCGCTTGAGAGAAGTCTTACTCATGTTCGACCTCGACAAGTGCGTGTAGCTCTCGCTTGTTGGTCTGCCTTGCATTGATACTTGATATCTCTCTCAGACAAGCTACGAGCAAAGACTTGAGCATTTGCTTGGGTACATTCTTGTATGGATTGTACGTAGACCTAGCTGTAAAGGTCATGGCGCTTGTCCGAACGAATAGTGTTCGAGTGTTGTTCACGATGACCTCGCCCAGCTCTGAGCTGTACTTTTGACGCTCAATAGAACTATCAAGAATGTATCCCAGAGTCAGATGCACAACATCCCTGTGCCACACAATGGCTGGAGTCTCTTTCATGCGCATCTTTCCGAATGCACTTTTCATTCGAGTTGCAGACTCCTTGAATTTCTTCAAGCACTGAACCACTATCTGAGCAGCAACTTGAGCACTAGTGTGGCGAGCACGACTTTGGAGTATCCTGCGAGTCGACTTGCGCGGAGAGCACTTGAAGTGTCTTTTCAAAAGCTAATGCAGCTATTAGATTAAAAAGGCGTTATTGGAAATGAGAAAGCTCCTCGAACCGAAACAGTGCGTACTCATGATTGCATATGAGATACAAGGACTACCTCTATAGAGGTAGCAGCAATCGCGAAAGGTGATACTGATAACTTGCACCGCCGCTGACGACACGCTCGTAACGACTGGTGAACGAGAACAAAACCGAAAGCTGAGGAAGCAAAGGCAACATAGTGTTGTGCTATGTGCCTTCATCCAAAACGATGATGGCAAAGCAATCCAGGATTCAAGTGGTGGCGATGACACCGTTCACTCACCCCTTTTTGATTGGGAACCGACTCAACTATATGAGCATCTCGACGTCCAACAACACATAAAGTGTACAAGCTAATAAGAATCTACAAGGACAACCTTCTGAGTTCTCTCTCATTTGCAGTCAAAAGAATCTTCTCAAACAGAACAAAACCAAGTGCATTGGTGCCCCAATTGTAGGTATTGAATTGAACAGCAATCGAGTTGCCCGAATCGATCATCTTCTGAAGCTTCTCTTTCTTTTCGCCCAGGAGGAATGTAACCACTTTAGCTGGCAATGCTTTCGTGGAAGTGGCAAAATTGGCTGTGTACCAACTAAAGATCACTGCAAGGTACAGTGTGTTTGTGTTCTCGTCAATCCTCACATTGTCATCCAGCTCAAAAAACGCATGAGCGACAATTCTCAGCTCTTCTTCAATTGCATTGACAGTAAATCTTTTGACCGGATTCCTGGTTCCACAATTCAAAGCAAAAAGGATGCGACAATCAGGATTCTCAACCTTCAAAAGAGTGTGGGGATCGCTGTTGGTGAACTGAGTTGTGACGCTGTATGTGGGCTTAGCATTCCCACAAAGGATTCCGTGCTCCAAGTCGTTGAAGGACATGATATAGCCACCTAGATTCAGCTTC
>JAVCKV010053776.1:0-22828 GCA_032274145.1 Herpochondria borealis | reverse complement strand
GTTCGATGTTCGATATTCAAACAAAAAGGGCAACCACAAGAGTGCGCCAGTACGAAAAAAAAAGTATATTCGCCCAATAATAAATTTTATATAAAAAAAGAAAATGACACAAGATCAATTAAAAAATATGCAAGACCGCCTGGCAACATTAAGGCGGTATCTTTGACGTCGAAAATCGATTATTAGAAATAGAAGACAAAGAGCAATTAACGCTCGATCCTGAATTTTGGAATGATTCCAAAAAAGCAGAAGGAATACTCAAAGGCATCAAAATCAATAAAAATTGGATTAAAGGTTATAATGAAACCAAGTCCCAAGTTGATGAAGCAGAAGTATTGTTAGAATTTCAAAAAGAAGGAGACTGTACAGAAGAAGAAGTTAACCTTCAATATGATGCAGCACTAAAATCAGTTGATGAGTTAGAATTTAAAAGTACCCTCAACGGAGAGGAAGACGAACTCAATTGTTTGCTAGAAATAAATTCAGGAGCAGGAGGAACTGAAAGTTGTGACTGGTCAGAAATGCTACTGAGGATGTATACCATGTGGGCCGAAAAATCAGGTTATAAAGTAAAAACACTCAATCGAGTAGATGGCGAAGTCGCAGGTATCAAAAGTGTAACAATAGAAATACAAGGGGACTTTGTCTATGGGATGTTGAAGGGGGAAAATGGCGTACATCGATTAGTTCGAATCAGTCCATTCAATTCTCAAGGAAAAAGAATGACTTCCTTCTCTTCGGTATTTGTACATCCGATGATTGATGATAGAATTGAAATAGAAGTAAATCCTGCAGATTTGAGTTGGGATACTTTTAGAGCGAGTGGGGCAGGAGGGCAGCACGTCAACAAAACCGAATCAGCTGTTCGGGTAAGACACCTTCCATCAGGAATCGTAGCAGAATGCCAGGAAGAACGATCGCAACATTTGAATAGAGAAAAAGCAATTCAAATGTTGAAGTCTCGACTATATGAAGCGGAGTTGAAAAGGAAGCAAGCTGAGAAAGCAAAAGTCGAAGCTGGTAAAATGAAAAACGAATGGGGTTCCCAAATTCGAAGTTACGTCCTCGACGATAGAAGAGTGAAAGACCACCGTTCTAAATTTCAAGTCAACAATCCTGATAATGTTTTGAATGGTGATTTAGATGGATTTCTAAATGCTTTCTTGATGATGGAAACGGTTTAGACTGATTCAAGATTATGGATTGCCCTCAATTTTTAATCCATAATTTTGAATTATCAGCGTTAAAAGAAAAATTAAAATGTCGAATAGATTTCTCTTAACATCAATAATCTTGAATCCATAATCAAATTAAAATGAAATTTGTAGCAATCTCAGACACACATGGTTGTCATCGACAATTGAAATTACCTGAAGGAGATGTGCTACTTCATGCAGGTGATGTTTGTGATCAGGGAAATACAAATCAAGTAAAAGAATTTTTAGAATGGTTAGATGAATTGGATTATAAACATAAAATAATCATTCGAGGAAATCATGATTTTGATTTGAAAAAGAAAACCTCTTTGCTAGATTTAACAATGCCTTCACGAGTTACTCAATTAGAAAATTCAGGAATTGAAATTAATGGTATTTCTATCTGGGGTGTCCCACATCCACTTGAATGGGGAACTGAAAAATGGGATAGCATTCCACTTGATACCCAAATCCTCATTACTCACCGACCTCCCTATACTATTTTAGATCAACCTCCTACCTCTACTTCAATAGGTAGTAAGAAGCTATTAGCAAAAGTTCAAACAATACAACCACGGATTCATCTCTTTGGACATATTCATGCAAGTTATGGTCAAAAGGAAATTGGAAATACCTTGTTTTTAAATGCCTCTTCTTATAAGGCAAGTGAAAAAAGAATTATTAATCGAGCGATTACTTTTGAAATATAGTTCAGTATTTATTTGATCTCATCTATTTCTACCAATTCATCTAACACTATTCTTCCACGTTCATTTCTTTTCACAGTAGCGCAAGCTGTAACAGGATCATGTTCGAAATAAAGTAACCAATTTCCATCAGCAGCATTTTCTAACAACTCCTTTTTTTCTTTCATGGTATCCAAAGGTCGAACATCATAGCCCATGACATACGGCAATCCAATATGAGAGGAAGAAGGAATCAAGTCTGCACAATAGACTAATTTGGTTCCTGCTAAATCAAGTTTTGGCAACATCATAGCATCAGTATGACCATTTACAAACTGAATATTAAATCCAGGTAGAAATTCAATATTCTCTTTTAAGTCGATGAATTTCAACTGATTAGCTTCTTGTAATGGAACAAAATTTTCTTTTAGAAAAGAAGCCTTTTCTCTTGCATTGGGATGCATAGCTGCCTCCCAATGTGTCTCATTACTCCAATAAGTAGCATTAGGAAAAGTAGGAACCAAGTTGCCTGCCGCATCTTTTTCTACTGCACCACCAACATGGTCGAAGTGTAAGTGAGTCAGAAAAACATCAGTAATATCTTCTTTAGTCAATCCTTTAGCAGCCAGTGATCCCATTAAAGATTCTGTTCCATGAGGTTCAAAGTGAGAACGGAACTTATCATCTTGTTTGTTGCCAAGCCCCGTATCGACAATAATTTTTCTATCCTCTGTTTCAATAAAAATAGAACGCATTGCCCATGTACACATATTGTTAGCATCAGGCGGATTGAGCCGTTGCCATAATTTCCTAGGGACTACGCCAAACATAGCACCTCCATCTAACTTAAAGAAACCAGTATGTAGAGTCGAGATTTTCATAAATATTCTTTTTGAAACGAAGTTTAATTTAAAATAACCCTCAAACTTACTTTTTCTTTTTTACAACTAAAATAAATAAACCACATAAGTTCATATAGCGGCATAGCCGCAACGAATATTTAAAAATGAAATAATTAATAATTCCCCTTTAACCTTGAAGCAAATTTTTTATAAGTATCTAATAAATAAGCCCTCTATCTTAAATTCAAATTAAGTTAGAGGGCTTATGTGTTCTTAGGTGAACTTATGTGGTTCAAAAAAAATCAGGAATTACAATTTAATAATCCGCTGTGTTCCTCTTTTTTCTCCACTTCGAATTTCAACAAAATAAATTCCTTTAGCCAAATGAGCCAATTGAACTTGCTCTTTTGTATTTGAAAAAGTATTGTTATAAATTCTTTTTCCATTCGTATCATAAATTGAACAATGGAATTCTGCTGCGTCTTTATTGTCAATGAAAATAAAATCAGCAGTAGGATTTGGATAAATCTCAAAAAGGTCTTCTTGGAAAATATCATCCGCTGAAACAACTCCATCAGAAGTGATAACATTGTCCATACAAAAATAAGCAGGCGTATTCATTCCAAAAGTTCCATTATCTGTAGATGCCATCGTAAATGACAAACTATCAACCTGTCCTAAAGAAACTAAATCTACAAAAGTCCAAGCATCAATTAAATAATCTTCCGTATTAGTTGCAGAACGATAATCAGCTAAATAAAAATCTACACTGTCTGCTGTCAATTGTCCACCAGAAAAACCTTTGATGGTTAATAATAAATAATCAGGATCATCACCAGTAGCGCCACCAAATTTTTTCGCAAACTGATCACCATCTTTCATGCTTAAATAAGTGTACGTCGCATTAGTAAGATATAACCCACTTACTACTTCACCAACTGCATCATTTTGTAAATTCAAAATACTTGCACCTGAAATAAAACTAGTAGCATAGTTAGAAGAGTTATCAAAACCACTTCCTGTGATAGCGCTATATTGATTCATAAACCCAGGAGTTGTTACATCTGTCATGTTAGTTATCGCCCAACCAGACCATGAAGCCCACATTGCATTATAATCATTTGGTAAGAAAATATTTCCATCTGAAAAACCACCACTACCATCACTTCCATTTAAAAAAGAATCTTGTTCTACAGTGAAAGATTCAAAATCAGAAGTAGTCTGTGCTGATAAATTTAAAAGGGTAAAAGTTAAAAGTAAAGTAAAGATTTGTTTCATTATTGTGATTTAAAATTATTAGAAAAAAGTTTATTTTTTATTTAGAAAAATTAAAATTCCAGCCGATTTGGAAATTACTTCTAGGCATCGGTCGCCTTTCGACTACGATATAAGAAGTATTCCAAACATTATTAATATTGATAAAAACAGTGTTATTACATTTTTTAAAATCAAAAGAATATTGCAAACTAGCATTGCCCAAATCGTAGGAGGGGAGCACTTCATTAAAGCCATCGGAGCTTCCTATAAATTGATGTTGATAGCTAGCAGAAAGTTTCTTCCATCTTAAATTTAATCTCGTAACTCCTTGATGCAGAGGCGTATACCAGAGTTGTTCTCCTTTGGCAATCTTTGGTAATGTAGAAGCAATTAAGTTGGTTGAGTAGGTTAAGTCATAACCAGCCGTCCAACTTATATTGAAATTTTCTTTTTTATAATTGAGCGTAAATCGACTTTCTAATCCTCGACTCCAAACCTTGGATAAATTACTGGGCGCCCAAAAAGACTGTCCTTCTTCCACTCCCCAGCGAATCCAATTACTTATTTTTCTAGAATAAAAAGTATTAGAAAAATTAATGTTAATGTTTTGTTTTGTGAAATTCAATTCCGCTGTCTGTTCTTGGCTCCAACCATTTTCAGGTAATAGATTTACATTTCCGACAGGGAACCAATATTTATCATTCAAGGTGGCAGTTCGATAGTTTTTACTCACTTTAAATTTTAATAGTAAAAATGGAAAGGCTTGGAAATTGATTCCAAGATTAGGAACAGTTGGGGTTAATTTTCCATCCACCAATTCTTGTCTAACGCCGGCTTGAACTTGCCACGTATCTTTCTCAAATTGATAAGAAGCGAATTGAGCAATCCTATTTTCTGTAGGCGAACCTTCATAACCATCTGACGAAGCTTGAGTGTAACTATGAGTCAAACCTATTAACAATCGATGTTTATTATTCCAAGACCATTCATTTTCTATTTCACTAATCCATCTTTTAAATTGATTTTTAGCTTCTGTCAAATATTGTACATCGAAGTAATTATTCTGTTCATTGATATAGCTTAATTTTGCAGAAAAAATAGAACGGTCGGAAACTCTTTTCCAATCCAAACTCAATCTTGTTGCTAAATCATCTTGTTCTGCCACACTTGAATTTTGGACAATCGTAGGCGGAATATGTTTGTTAGAAAACTGTTGCCAGAAGTGAACAGCTACTTGGTTTTTTTGATTTATTTTCCAATAAAAATCTTGTAAAATATTTTGTTCAGAAAATTGAGCATTCGTTTGTGTCTTTTCGGGAAGGGTAGGAGCAATCAAAAAAGGAAAGTCATTGTCAGCTTCTTGATGAAATAATTTAGTGACGCTTTGGAATTTTTTATTTCCCAAACTAATTTTTATCTGTTCTTGTAGTTGTCCGAAGCTACCAATCTTAGCAGCATTAGAAAATGAAAGAGTATTGTTAAAGTTCGCTCGATTGTTCAAATGGATAACACCACCAATTGCGCCACTGCCCCAAGTCGCTGAACTTCCTCCTGCTTGGAAGACAATTTCTTCAGAACCATTTAAAGGTAAAAGTGATAAATCTAATAATCCTAACATTGGACTTTGTAAAGGAACGCGATTCCAAACTACCAAAGTATGTCCTGAACTTCCCCCTCGAATTGAAGAAGTAGAAAGACTTCCAGTTCCATAATTTTTTATAAAAACGCCAGCCTCATTACTCAATAATTCTCCAAGATTATTAGAAGGAAGCGTTTGTAAGTCTTTTGTTATCCATTGTTTAGTTGTTCCACCAGTTTGATTATATCGTATCTTTTTGGCAGTGACATTAATGGTATCAATCCATACTGAGTCTGATTGACCATTTCCCACAAAAGGAAAAACCAAACAACTGAGAATAGAAAACCAGAAAAAATAATGTTTAATCATCTGCCAAAAAATGAACTTCCTAGAGGAATGGAAAGCGGCAGATATAATAGGATATGCAAAGGAGCATGAAATTTTCAATTAAGAAAATCCCAAAAAAAAGCAATCGCTAAATTAGATCTGTCGTCAACTTTTCCTCCGAAAGTATGGTAACGAAATTTGCATTGGCAGGTCTTCTGACTTGTTCTACTTTTGACGCCTTCCCAATAAAATTAGTGGCATTTGTCAAAAGTGTTTGATAGAACTTACAGCAGCGGGGACTGTTCCGGATTTTCACACGGATTCCCTTTTCATTCCGACGGGTCGGAAACCAAAGCTTTGGCAAAGGTATTAATTTTAGGCTAAATACAAATTGAAGTAGTTTAATTTTTTTGAAACTACTGGTAATCTTGTTGGGGTCGAACTTAAAGTTCGCCCCCAACTTTTTGATTTAGAACATATTAACTCAAAGGCGAACTTTAAGTTCGTCTTTGAGATGCACTAAGTTGACGACATTCACCTTTAAGGTATCCGATACTTAAGTGGCCAAGAGAGGGGACGGGGGAGAGTTTGACAAAACTTAATCTAAAAAGGTAGTCAGCGACATTCCAAAGCCGACATTTTGCGAAGTATTTTTTCCAACCATATCAAACGATCCGCCCAATACAATTAGAAAATTATTAGGAAACTCCAAAGACACACCTGGGTAAAGCGTAAATTTTGATTGTACCTGTTCACTCACTTTTGCATATTGATAACCCAAACCAAGTAGCCAATATACTTTTTCATTTTTCGAATAAGAACCATGATCTACATTGATAAAATAAGAATTGGTGGGGAGTTGGTCGTGGTCTTTAAAATTATTTTGAATTTGAAAATTAATATCAGTAGAGTTTTTATCATTCCATTCTAAGGAACCCACTAATCCTAATCCGTAATTTCCAATATCATTTGCAGTAGGATTATTTTTGTCATAAGTTCTATTTCCCCAAGGAAAATAAAATCCAACCATTGCAGCCAAATGAAAAAAATCATCACCTGAAAGATAAGCTTTGAGGGCAGTATTTCCACCTTGCATATTAGAAGGGAATGTAACTCCAACTTCTATATTTTCAAAAAGCCCATAAGTGATTCTCCAGTTTAAAGAGCTGCTTACGGTATTGCTATCCAAGGAAATGGATTTTCCATATTGATTAAAAAAAGAGTTGGAACTACTTAGATTAAAGGTAGGTTCAAATTCTACTGTCTTTGCAGCAATAGGAAGATAATTAAAGGCAGCAACTTTGGAAGCTGAAATTCCACCTATTTGACCAAATGATAATTGAATCATTAATAGATTAAGAATCAAAAAAAGAGTAGGCCGATAAGTCATTTAATTGAATATTTTATTTCCCTAAATGTAGATTTATTTTTATTTAAATAATAAGAGAAATGTTATTTAGAATAAATCTATTTCAATATTGTAAAAATAAAAATCCACCAACTCTCCTTAGGAATTGGTGGATACTAAAACTAAAAGCCTCTGACAGCTTTCTAACTTATTTTATCTACGGATGTACTAACTCAATTTTTGCTGAACGAGATAGTAAAACGCAGCTCTATTTTTTTGCTTGATACTTGACATCTGACTCGCCACATCGTTTACCGCAGCAATACCTTTATCTTTGTCATTGATACCTAATTTCTTAACAACGAAATTTTTCCTTACTGTTTCCAATTCTGCAGGGTCAGTTCCTGAAACTAATATGGCATCTTTATTATCTACAATCAATCGGAGTCTTCCAACTAATGTATCTAATAAATCATTGTCAATATTTGTAACACCACATTGGGTAAGTTGGTCTACAGCTTTAACTTTTAATTTTGCTAATTTTTCATCTTTACTCATAGTAATTTTTTTTAAGGTTAATTAAAGTTTGTTTCTTACTGCAATGATAATATTCTTCAGAGAAATATAGAATCAAAAAATGGTCATTCTACCATGAAATTCACGTAATTAGAGATGAAGGTTGTTATTTGGTACATGACCGGATTGTAATAATTGTTTCGCTTCGCTATTGGCAGATTGTTCTCTTCTAACTTTGGAGTTTCTTATTAGAAAAAAACAATCATATAATAGCGAAGCGAGACAACCAGAAAAAAGAATTAAAATATGACTAATTCACATCTTTCTTCTTCTCTTTTAAAATGATTGCATCAATCTGTTTACTTCTTACCATCTTATTAAAAGTCGGCAATTCTTTATCACGAATCACTTTAAAATCATTCAATTGTTTGTCAATTGCTTCTTCCAACATTTCCTTAACCTCAATCGCTTGATTAGTCGGTGGATAGTCTCCAATCTGCGTCAAAGAATTCAAATGCCCCAGTTTATTAGTTAGCTTAATTGGAAAATTCAAAGGATCTTGACGACTTCGATTTTTCGTTTGGTACAATTCATTTTCAACAATACTCATCAACGAATCAATCTCAGAAGCCTTATCTCTCAAGTCATCATAACTTTCATCTTCAGGAAGTCGTTCTTTGTAATTTTTCATTTGATCTTTTATATCTCGAATCTCAATGATTGTCTCATGCGCCTCCGTCAATTTATTTCGAATGTCCATCATGAAAGCAAATTGCTTTTCCATGTCCGCATCTGATGTCTCCACTCTAGGATCTTTCAAAATTACAAAATCACTATTAACCACCTGATCATCCAAAGTTAATTGCACTTCGTAAGTCCCTGGCAATGCCTTAGGGCCTGCCATAGAAGACCACCAAAGAATCATTCCTTTAAAATCTTTAGCATCAGGATACGCCATATTCCAACGGAAAGAGTTGGCACCCGTTTCGACTTTAAGTTTCTTCTTTTTATCTTTTGCTTTGTTAGAAAATTCTTTGATAATCGTTCCATCTTTTTGCAAAAATGCCAATTTAACTTTCGAATCTTCTTTCAAATCTTTGATATAATAATGAACCGTAATTCCACCAGGATGATTCATTCCACTCGTCAAAGATTTTTTACCAGCTCGTCCATCCATTCGGTAAGAATCAATCGGTTTGAAAACATGTAAGTCTTTTGTTTGAATATTTTTTTCCAACTGATGAAAAACAGTCAAGTCATCAATCATCCAAATAGAACGACCTTGTGTCGCTGCAATTAGATTGTTATTTTTTACGGCTAAATCTGTAATAGGTGTTACAGGTAAATTCAGTTGTAACGGCTGCCAAGTATTTCCATCATTAAAAGAGATATACATCCCCGTTTCCGTTCCTGCATATAACAAACCTTTTCTAACAGGGTCTGCACGTACTACTCTTGTAAAGTGTTCGTTGTCAATACCAGTTGTTATTTTTTTCCAAGAAGCACCATAGTTTTCAGTTTTGTAAATGTATGGTTTAAAATCTCCAGATTTATACTTCGTTGCAGCAATATATACCGTTCCAGCATCATAAGGGCTCGTTTCAATACTGTTAATCATCATCCATTCAGGCATTCCTTTAGGCGTTACATTTTTCCAATCCTTTCCCCCATTCGTTGTTACATGAACTAATCCATCATCCGAACCTGTCCAAATCAAACCTTCTTGAAGTGGAGATTCTGCCACTGCGAAAATTGTACAATAGTATTCTACCGAAGTATTATCTTTCGTAATTGGTCCACCTGAAGATCCCATTTTAGTTGGATCATTTCGAGTCAAATCAGGACTGATAACTTCCCAAGAATGTCCTTCATCATAAGAAACATGCAAATGATTAGAAGCCGTGTATAGTTTGTTTTTTGCACCTGCCGGCAAATTGTTTTGATGCGGAGAAAATAGAATAGGGAAGTTCCATTGAAAACGATATTTCCAATCTTCCACTCCATGACCCATTGGATTATCAGGGTAAACATTGACAGCACGTCTTTGATCTGTAGAGTGATTAAGCCGTTGTAGCAATCCGTCATAACAACCTCCATACACGATATCATTATCCATTGGGTCGATTGCAATATGTCCACATTCACAACCTGCCGTACTCTCCCAATCATCTGTACCAATCGAACCACCAGAACTTCTGTGAGACATTCGAAGTGTGGAATTGTCTTGTTGGGCAACATAAATTCTATAAGGAAAATGATTGTCAGTCGTCACTCTATAAAACTGAGCTGTCGGTTGATTGTGATAAGTACTCCAAGTCAATCCACCATCGTAACTCACTTGCGCACCACCATCATCTGCGATAATCATTCGTTTAGGATTTTCAGGAGCAATCCACAAATCATGATGATCACCATGTGGCGCATTGGCCGCTTTAAATGTCTTTCCACCATCAGTAGATTTATGATAACGAACATTCATCACGTATACCACATCTTCATCTTGAGAGTCAGCATAAATTCTAGAATAATACCAAGCTCGTTGACGCAAACTTCTTTCGCTATTTACTTTTTTCCAAGTTTTTCCTGCATCATCTGAACGAAAAACACCTCCATCTTCATTTTCAATAATCGTCCAAACTCTTTCTGAATTGGCAGGTGAAACTGTGATTCCACTAATTCCCCAAAGTCCTTTTGGCAGTCCTTCATTTTTAGAAAGATCAGTCCAAGTGTCTCCACCATCTGTACTTTTCCAAATCGCACTTCCTTCGCCACCACTTTCTAAACTATAAGGTGTCCGACGAATTTTCCAAGTACTTGCATATAGAATTCTAGGATTGTTAGGATCGAAAGTTACATCGACAGCACCAACTTCACTATTGACAAATAAAACTTTTTCCCAAGTGTTTCCTCCATTTTTACTTCGGTAAATTCCTCGTTCGGCATTTGGTTTATATAAATTTCCCATCACAGAGGCAAAGACAACTTCCGAATTTCTCGGATGCACTCGAATTCGACTGACATGACGAGACTTTTCTAAACCTTTAGAAACCCAAGTTTTTCCAGCATCTTCACTTTTCCAAATCCCATATCCAGAAGAGACATTTCCTCTAACAGTGACTTCACCACCTCCGACATAAATCACATTCGGATCGTATTCGCTCACTGAAATGGAGCCGACAGATCCTCCAAAGAATCCGTCTGTAATATTTTCCCATTGACGACCGCCATCTTGAGTTTTCCAAACGCCTCCTCCAGCTGCACCAAAATAAAATAGATTTGGTTTGTTGGCAACTCCTGCTACTGCTGAAGAACGACCACCACGGTAAGGTCCCAATTCTCTCCATTTTACAGAGGAATAAACACTTTCATCAAATGAAGTTGGTGCAGGTTTCGTCGTATTTTTATTTCTTTTTCTTTGCCCATTGGCTGGAATTAGAAATAGAAAACTGATAGCGAGGATAAATAAAAATTGTAAGTTGATAGATTTTCTCATTATTTAATTGTTTTGATTGAGATGCAAAATAGTAATTTGCAGCGTTTATTTTTTAATTTTTAGAAATAAAATTAAAATGAAGATGAGGACCTTTTGAGCTTTGAAAGTATGGTTTTCAAATATTCGTTTTTCATGATTGTGATTTTTTCTAAATGATTAGGAATAAGTCTTGCGGTAACACCAAGTTGTGCGCTGTCATTATTTTGCACAACATATTTACACTAAGCACAGCTTGGTGCTACCGCAAGACTTATCCTGAACATTTACATTTTTTTAGAAATAAAATATGAAAATTTACAAACCACAAATAGTACAAGACCTTCGAAGTTTTTACGGAAATGATTTGTTGGAGAATATCCAAGAAGTCAAATTTGTAAAAGAGTATTTGAGTATTTTAGCAGAAAAAATGTTTGCGGGAGTCAATGAAAACTATTCTTTTATTTTTCAAGAAATCAATAACTATCATAAAAGCTATTTAGGAAAACCAATTGTTGAATTAGAAAAATTGAATTTATCGTTAAAAGATTGTAAACAAACGATTGCTAATGAATATGGTTTTCAAAATTGGGAGTCGATAGATGACACTTTAAATTATGATAAATCATTTGAAGCTGTTGTTGGTTTTTTATTAAACGGTCAATTTGATAATTTAAAAAAAGCAATTGCAGCACAACCTGATTTATTGTTTCGAAAATCTCAATTTGAACATCAAGCGACTTTGTTACATTATGTAGGAAGTAATGGTGTAGAGTTTTGGCGACAAGTGATTCCTAAGAACCTACCTGAAATGACAAAATGGTTAATTGAAAAAGGAGCAGATAAAAACGCAAAGATGAAAGTATATGGAGGTGAGTTCGCTGTATTAGCATTGTTAAAGAGCAGTGCGCATCCTTATGCAGCAGGTATTGCAACTGAAATGATAGAGATTTTGAAATAGGATATTGATTCCTGTTATTTTTCAACTTTCAGTTGAATGGTAACTTTTTACACATTAATACACCATCCAACTGAAAGGTGTAAAAGAAATATATTTGAATATTATTTCAGTGTTTTCAAATGTTGGAATATAAATTCCAACCGCTCTAATTTATCCTGAGCGGTCGGAATTTATATTCCGATATTCATTTCCTGAATAGAGAATGAAGCTAAATAAATAATCAGGTTATAATAATAACCTGATTATTTATCTTTCCAACATAACATTTACAAAATTTACTCTTTTGTCTTTCCAGTAAAGACACTAACATTTGGATTCATAGGATTACCAGCAGAACGTCGATAAGAAACTAATTGTCCCGTATGATAAATGGCATCAGCAATTGGACCATTCAGCATATTCCAAAAAGGATATTCCGATTTTTTTTCTCCTCTTTGAAAAACGATTTTACATTCATTTAAGTCCATATCTGGAGTTGCACGTAACAAATCACTTGCGGCTTTAAAATTTTGTAAAGTTGCAATTCTTGTATCTTCAAAGTTCATTTCTTTTTTCTCCGCTGGACGAATATTAGGTAATTTTTTGATTCCATTTAAGATAGTATTTGAAAGACTATAGAAATGTTCGATCATCTGTGCAGGTGAGCGATTTTCATTACCTGGGTCGTAAGCCAAATCTTTTTCCGTCAGTCCTTCGCTCGCCCAATAAAAACGATACCCCAATCCATCGATAGTTCTTGCTGCAACAGTTGCTGCCGTATAAGTCTCGGGTGCTTCTGGAATTTGATGATAAGGTAGTTGTTCCATGGAAGATGAAATTGTATTGTTATCAGTTGAAGTGTTTGTAGTATTATTGTCAGTAGAATTACTTTGACAAGTGAATTCATTTAAAGTAAATAATGAAAGTAAGGCAAATAGGAAATAGGATTTCATGGATTGAGTTTTTTGATTTTGAATTAATATCCGTTGAGTTATAAAGGTATCAATTTTATTAAAATATTTTGTTTCCAAACTATCTCCAGATTCATCTGGAAGAGGTGAAAAAAAGGTCCATTAACATCGTCAATCAATGAAAAAGGAAAAGTAAGCTATCAAATGTTATTAATGAAGCGATTATAAATTCATTTTTCTAAAAAATAAATAGAAACATATCTTATTGATAATCAGTTGTTTGTATTTGTTTTTAAAAAAATAAAAAAATAGAATAGGGGGAAAGTAAGAACTAGGCTACTAGTGAGCAAAGAATGAATGTTGAATAGAACATTACTTTAAAAAAATATTTAATCACACTAAAATCCTTTGACTTATGAAAAACTTAAAATTGATAGTTGGCTTAGTTTTGTTCTTTGCAATTGCGACTACTTCATGTACAAAAGAATCAAATTTATATTATGAAGATGATCAAGAGATAGATTTTGAAGACGAACAAGTTGGAAATGGAAATGAGACAGGAAATCAAGGTTCGGAAGCAGCAGAAGGAGCTATTACATTGTATAAAGTAATCAATGGACAAATTGAAAAAATTAAAGACTTTGAAGTTTCTTCCAATCTACAATCTTTCCAAGCAGATATAGAAAAGCACCAAGCGATGTGGGATTTTTTTACGAAGTTAGTACCAGCAGATCAGTTAAGTAATTTCAAAGAGTTTGAAATTTTCTATGGCGCAAATGAATTGTTAGGATATGTTGCACCGTTGAGTGATAATGATTTAAGTCAGTGGAAAATGGGATTAGCTATTGAAGCTGCGAGTGGTTTAGATAGAGTTGATTTGCAAAATGATTTTACTTATACAGTTATTCACGAATTTGCACACGTTTTGACTTTAAATAACAATCAAGTTACAGTAAATCAAAGCAACTGTTCAACTTTTCATACTGGGGAAGGATGTTCAAAAGCGAACTCTTATATCAATCAATTGTTTGACTTAGGTTGGGCTGATATTTATGATGAGTTTCAAAATTCTAATAATCCTGACGAATTATATTTTAAATATGAAGACCGTTTTGTATCAGATTATGCAGCTACCAATCCAGGAGAAGATATCGCAGAAGTATTCACCACCTTCGTAGTAAGTGATAATGCGCCTACAGGAAATACAATTGCTGACCAAAAAATAAAGTTGATGTATGAGTATCCAGAGTTGGTTCAATTAAGAGATCACATGAGAAAACAACCTCACGTACGAGCAATGAAACCAGGTAGTTGGACTAAGAAAAGATGTGGAACAAAATGTAGTCATGCGAAAAGGATTAATAATTAATGATTATGGATTTAGGATTGCCTTCTAATTTTGATGAGGATTGAAGACCATTAAAAAAGAGTTTATAAAATAATTATTGAAGGAAAAAAAGATATTCAAATTTGTTAAGCTATATACACACAAGGCAGTCGGGGAAACTCGGCTGCCTTTCCCTTTTGATAGATGCTTTAAGATTGATTAAGGAATATCACAGTTTTATACAAGTTAGCAGCAATTCTAGATATGGATTTTTAGAACCACGGAGTGGTTCAATGTGAATAGCCACGGGTATTAACCCGTGGTGAATAATAAAGTATTTCCGAACTACGGAGTAGTTCAACCTATATTTGAAAGATATTTTCGAGTTGAACTACTCCGTAGTTCTAAAAAATACTTTTTCTGCCACGGGTTAATACCCGTGGTTATTCACATTCAACCACTTCGTGGTTTGAGATTTCCATATCTAGAATTGCTGAAGAATATATGGTAGTTGTTGACATGGATGGAGATAGTTATTTGGATATTGTAACAGCTGTTTCAGATTGGGATAAAACACTTTTATCGATTTAAAAAAAAAAAAAAAATATGCAACTCTCCTCCAATCCATTAAATTTTTCCAAAAAAATTATTTTTGGAATCCTCTTTTTCTTTACTATTTGCCCTAATTCGTTGAATGCCCAATTTGGATCTGAAATCATAATAAAAGATACAACTAGTTCTATTCATCCTGTTGATATAGATGGAGATGGTGATATGGATTTCATTTCTAGTAATTATAGTAGTGCAACCTCTTCTTCAAATGTTGTTTGGTATGAAAATGCTGGAGATGCAACCTTCCCAGTACAACATTTCATAGTTAATCAATCTAATGCCTTAAATGTTATTCATACTGATGATATAGATGGAGATGGTGATATGGATATGTTAGGTTACTTTGGTCATAATATATTTTTATTTAAAAATAATGGAGATGGCACTTTTGAAAATTCAATAAATATTACAAATACTTCATCAGGAGTATCCCATCGTTCGATGCATACCGCTGACATAGATGGGGATGGACATATAGATATCATTACCTATCATGGAGATTGGGGAGAAAAAATGGCGTGGTACCAAAATAATGGAGATGGCACTTTTGGCATTGAAAATATTTTATCAACTGATTCTGAAGGCATTGATAATGTTTTTGCAGCAGATATGGATGGAGATGGAGATATTGATTTACTTTCCGCTTCTGATGATTCTTTTGATAATATTTCATGGTATGAAAATGATGGAAGTGGAAATTTCATAAGTATCAATACTATTTATGTTTCCCCGAATGGTTTAGAGGACTTTCGTTCAATTGATGTTTCGGATTTAGATGGTGATGGTGATATGGATGTGATTTCTGCTGCACGGGGTACTGAAATTGTTGCTTGGTATGAAAATAATGGAAATGGATCTTTTGGCTCTCCAAATATTATTGCTGACTTTTCTAATTCTTTTGTAGATGGTTTTCCTCGCTATGCTTTCTCAGCTGATTTGGATTTAGATGGAGATCTGGATGTGATTTCTGCTTCATCAGGAAAAATCTATTGGTATGAAAATAACGGGAATGGTGATTTTGGAGTTAAAATTACTATTTCTGATTTGAACATCAATAACCTTTATGCTACAGATTTAGATGGGGATGGAGATAAAGATATTTTAATTTCCTCTAGTTCCTTTTTTGATAAAGTGGTTTGGCATCAAAATAATTATTGTCCACCAACAACAGGAACAGATAATGTTATTGAATGTAATAGTTACACTTGGATTGATGGAATAACTTATACAGAGAGTAATAATAGTGCATCTTATATTTTAACTAATACTGCTGGATGTGATAGTATTATTTCTTTAAATCTTACTATAAATTCTAACACAACAGAGATAGATAATATTGTTGAATGTGATAGCGATGTTTATACTTGGATTGATGGAATAACTTATTCTGAAAATAATAATTCTGCTTCCTATCTTTTAACTACTGTCGACGGATGTGATAGTATGGTAACATTGAATCTTTTATTTAATACTACGGATGTCTCCATTACTAGTGATGTTCCAATTTTAACTTCTAATTCCATAGGCTCAAACTATCAATGGCTTGATTGTGATAGTGACTTTTTGCCGATAAATGGAGCTATTAATCAAAGCTTTACTGCCACATCAAATGGAAATTATTCTGTCGTTATAAATCAAAATGGTTGTATGGATACTTCTGCTTGTGTTCTAGTAGATAACATTGTAAATACGGTTGACCCTTCTTTTCAAAATGATATATCAGTTTTTCCAAATCCAACAACCGGGATGATTCAAATCAATCTTGGAAAAAGATATGATAAAACAGATATTGAGGTTATCAATACTTTGGGACAAGTAATCTTGTCTTCAATTTATTGGGATAGAGAAAATGTTTTACTTGAATTAAATGGAGAAAATGGGATTTATTTTTTTAGAATAAAGACGGAGGAAAATAAGATAGCTACCTTAAAAATTGTGAAATATTAATTAATTTTATGCACCACCAAAGAGTGATAGCGCGAGCATGAATAATATCCTTATACCATGCTCACCAATAAAAAAATGCTTGAACAGATTCAAATCTGTTCAAGCATTTTCATTTACCCGCCTGCTGTAGATTTCTCCTTGCTAGCGCAGACTCTGTGAGTCAGTGCTTCCTATCCTCGTTGCCTCTGGCAACAAAATGCCTCCATAGCAATAATCTTTTCTTACAACTTTTCGACACATTATCTAGAAACAACAAACCATCTACAGTTGCCCGTAGATGGTTTGTTATTATCTATTGCCTTCCTTCTTGTTGTCAGAGGTAACGAGGATGTCAAGCACTGACTCACAGAGTCATCGCTAGCAATTGGTATATTTAGGTAGCGCCAGCAGTTAAGTGACTTGGTGTTTTGTTTGTAGTTTCTATCCTAATTATATCCAAAAGTGGGTAAGTTGGGATCAATGGTATAATCCATATTTACTTTGAAAAAATAGGTTCTATAAATTCCGTTACAAGTATATTTCCAATTAGAATGTTTAACAAGTTGCTGCATGGCAGCAGAGACATTTTTTTGATAGGCAATAAATCCTTCCAAACGCAATAATTTTTTGACCTCTAGAGTAGTGGTTGTCCCATTAATGTGCATCAGCATTTCAGCAACTCTTTGAATGATATCTTTGTCGGCGAAAGGTTTTGTTCTAAATGAATTCATGTTAAGATTTTTATGATGGAAAGAAAATGATTGATTGAATTAAATTTATTACCCGATTTCCACAATATAGCGAACCGTACATTGCGACTGTTTATAGATGATGTATTCATTGTTGATTAAATCAACTCCTCCTTTAGCAAATACGGAGTCGTATTGCTCGCCTTTTGTTTTGAGATTATCAGCACTAAGTGATGGACACCAAGACTGGTGTTTTTTAATTTTCAATTGCTCACCGATGTGAACATCATACAACGCTAAGTAGCCTTTGTCTTGAGTACCACCTGACCAATAAGAGCCTCGTAAAGAAGTATAGTTGAGAGACTTTTGGAATTTATCAGCGAAGTAAAGTCCGTAGCCAAACATTTTACCATTGATGACAGCATTGGCAGGACGAAGTACTAAACCTGTTTTGATGATAGACATCCAGTTTTCGTTACGGCTGCCATGCCAAAACAATTCCGTTTTTTTGTTTTTACATTGTTCGAGGTATTTGTCAAAATCTTCTTGTGTACGTACATTACAAATCTTATAAGCCCGTTTGAATTTATTGGAATTGGTACCCATCATTTTTTTGATGGATTTAATTAATTTTTGATCTTCCAACAATTCCATTTGAAGTCCCATCGCTTCTAACAAATCTAGTTTTTTGGGTGCTTCTTGATTTTGTTCGTTTTGGTTTTGTTGACGCTCGTTGATTTCGACTTGTCCTCTCATGACATCCAATGTAGCTTGTTCTTTGGCTAGCATATCGTTGATTGCTTTGAGGTCGTCTGATGATTTTGGAGAACTGATTAAGTGATTTTTGACATTAGACATTCGTCTAGGAATGATTTGGAACAAGGTCAAAAGTTTGTCATTAAAATAACGACCTCTCATTCTCGGTTTTACTCTACTGACCAAATTATCTAGAATGGCTTGTGCTTCATTTACCTGTTTGCGAGTGACCTGTTCGGCAGTGACATTATAATTGTGTTGAATAGATTTTTTTGCAAAACGCATCAAGTCATTGATGAATTCATTGACTGCTTCATTGTCAATTTGGATATCATTCCCTACTGTAGTTTTGCTTGCAAAAAGATGGGTTTGGTTGGCGTAACCTTTGCGAGTTTTTTCATTGATTTTTTTATCCCATTGAGTCATTGGATAAGTTGCCGTCGTCCCATTGTTACCAACTCTACCATAAGTCGCTACAAAAGTGCCATTAGCTTGTTCCCTCATTTCATAGAATTTATTGTTGTTGTTAGCCGTAACCATGATCAATTTGCATACCCGAAAAGTTGGTTGAGTCTCTTTCTTTTTGTCTTTTGTCTTAGGTTGATTTGTTATGGAGACAGTTTTTGACTTTGGTAGTTGAACCTTTGTTGCAGTTTGCAAAATGGCTGCTGGAGGTGGAGTAGGGTTTAGAGATTGTTTAATCCATGATAACATAATGTGTGATATTTAATTTACTTGTATAAATTGGTTGATGTCAATTATTGTTAACATAAATTAGTTACAATTATTTATTAATGCAACTTTTTGTTTATAAAAATGAATTAAAATAATGATTTAAACCTTTTTTGTAATCAAAAAGATGGGATTTTGAGCTTGGAAAAACACAACCACTAGTAAAGACTCTCCGCTTGCGCAGATCCTGAGGATCGTGCATACTATTCAGTGAACCTTAGGTTCATAAAAACAATCAAAATCATCACTCATTATAACGAGGCTTTTCCCAGCGGTTGCTAGCGCTGACTCTGTGAGTCAGTGCTTCCTATCCTCGTTGCCTCTGGCAACAAAATGCCAAGAAGGCAAAAGTAATAACAAAACACCTACGGGAATTGTAAATAGTTTTTCGAATTCAATTTGATGCTGGAATAATTAAAAAATAACAATTCATCATTCAAAAAAATACTTACCTTAGACACAAACATTACTATCAGTAAACACGCACACCATGTCAAACCGCTATAAGATACTCGACCAAAAAGAGTTGAATTATTTGACCCTAACTGTCAAAGGTTGGGTAGATGTATTTTCCAGAAAACTATATAGGGACATCGTAATAGAAAGCCTAAAATATTGTATTGATAACAAAGACTTACATGTTTATGGTTATGTCATCATGACGAATCATATTCACCTTATTGTAAGTGCCTCAGGTAAACAAACTTTATCGGAAGTAATAGGAGATATGAAATCCTTTACCGCTAAACAAATTTTGAAATCCATAAAAACAGAACCAGAAAGTAGGCGAGAATGGTTGTTGTATTTATTTCGGTTTTTTGCAAAAGGAAATAAGTATCGGAATGAACATCAGTTTTGGGACGGCGATAATCATCCTATAAATTTGTACACCAAAAAAGTCATGTTGCAAAAATTGAATTACATTCATTTTAATCCTGTACGTGCGAATTGGGTGTTGATGCCACAACATTATGTTTACAGTAGTGCATCTAATTATTTAGACGAAGGTCGAGGGATATTAGAAGTGGAGTTGTTGGAGGAGTATTTCGATTTATTCTAAGGATTGTCGTTTTAGTATTTTGTTGCCAGAGGCAAAGAGGATGGGAAGCACTGACTCACAGAGTCAGCGCTAGCAATGGTAACAATCAATGTAAAATGTAATTGATGTAGAGGGAATGTTATATTTAATCCAGATTACTGCTGGCCCAGCTGGTATGATTTTATAGAATTATTTAAAGAATTGATTTAATCTTTTTTACAACATCTAAATAAGCATCGTCACGATTTTCCCATTTAATAATTGGCTTCCCATTTTTGGGTAATGCTTGTATTTCTCCAATAGAAAGGTTTGTCCAATCACAGGGGCGGATAATAATTGGAACAACAATAGCACCTTCTTTACGTAATTCTAATGCTTTTTCAGTTTCGATTTTATAACAAAAATCAGAAGCTATAAAATCAGGACTAATTAATAAACAAATAATGTCAGCATCTGCTAGATTTGACATTATTGCACTATTCCAATCTTCGCCAGCTTTGATAAGTCTATCTTGCCAAATTTTAATTTTTTTTTGTCTTAGGAGTGAACTAAAATGAACTTCTAACTCTTCTTTATATTGTTCATCTTTATGAGAATATGATAGGAAGATTTTTTTTGATTCAGTTTTGATATCCATACTGGAAAGTTTTTTCTTTTCTTGATTAGTGAAAAATAAATAATTTTTGAAGCCTAAGTATTTAGAGCAGTTTTCTCCTTCTGAACATTCATGAGGATGAATTTTTATTTGATACTCTAATGTCTGTTTTATTTGATTTAAAAAAACAGTTCTATCTTCTATTTCATAAAACTCCAAAAGCCTTTTCTTTAGTGCTTGAATAAAACTTAATTTATCAAATTCAGAGGTGATTACTTTTATTGATTGTCCTAGATATCTAATTTGATAAAAGATAAAGTCTGAGGCCATTTTTCTAACAATTAATTCATTATCGTTAGTATCATAACTTTTTGGTAAGATGGGAATATTATCGAAATTTAATTTTCGATTGTATAAAACATGCCACTTAGTACCTGTTAATTCAGCTAAATCTAAAAGTACTTTTTTTTGTTGGCTTTTAATTGGATTTTGATTCTGGTAATTAAAAAGAAAGTTTAAAATATCTTTATCAGCACAAATCATTTTTAATAATGTGTCATAATCCATGTTCCATCTTTTACAAATTATTAGGAGATTACCTTCTAATTCGTTTTTCGTCCTAATACTCATAATATTTTATGTTTTTGTAATAACAAATATAATGTAATTTCTTAAGTATAGGGTAGACAAGTGACAGGTTTGCTATTTGTAATATTATTACTTATTTTACCATATAAAACAGCAGAGCAAATAGTAATATTTGTTCCTTTTCTAAAGGAAATTTTACAAATGAAAGTTGACATATTTGTCACATATGCTTCAGTTGAAGAAGATGAATCTTATCTTACAAGAATAGAACAAGTGATATCTATTTTAAAAAATAGTGAATCAAAATATATTGGAATAAATTTGAATCATCGAAGATTGATTTCGGCAGGTTCAGTGATTAGTGAAGAAGTAAGTGGTTTTTTAGAACAGTCTGAAATAATTCTATTATTATTTAGTTTTGACTTTCTTCATCAAGCAACTAAACAACAATTCAAAAATGAATTTGGTAAAATAATCCAAAAACATAAAGAAAAAAAAGCCGTTGTCATACCTATAATTCTTCGAAGTTGTCCCTGGAATACAAGTTTTTTTAATATTCTTGAACCACTACCGTCAAAAGGGAAACCAATTCAAAAATGGAAATTCATAGATGAAGCCTATAACAATATATACTCGGGAATTGAAAAAGTTGTAAATCAGATAATTGAAGATAAACAAAATAATCTCAAAGAAGGGAAAGCAAAAATTATACAATTGAAAAAAAATAAAATAAATGACATTGATGATAACCAGTTTGTTGATTTTCTAAGTACACCATTTTTTTGGAAATTAATCAAAATATAACTGTTAGCAATACGTATTTATTATAATACAAAAAAAAGAGCCACCTCACAGAGGCGGCTCTTTTCAATAAGAGGCAAATCAAACTAAAAAATTACATACTCGTAATTTTAGAAAAGCGTTCCACAACCCGTTCCCCGCTAGCGCCTTCCCTCTACATTGCTAGCGCTGACTCTGTGAGTCAGTGTTTCCTATCCTCGTTGCCTCTGGCAACAAAATGCCTCCATAGCAATAATCATTTCTTACAACATTCCGACACATTATCTAGAAATAACAAACCATCTACAGTTGCCCGTAGATGGTTTGTTATTTTCTATTGTCTTCTTTCCTTTTTGTTGCCAGAGACAACGAGGATGTCAAATACTGACTCACAGAGTCAGCGCTAGCAATAGCAATTGAAGAACGTACGAGTATTGTTAATTCCTCTTCGGAATCGCTTGCCCATGAATATAAGGCGCACCCACCCGCTGTAGATTTTTCTCCAAAGCAGGAATCGTTTTCAAATTAATTTCTTCCACTTGTTCCGAAATGATAGCCAAATCCTTTTCAGCAATCGCCAAACTTTCTTGATGCAGTGGAGTAGGGCCATACGTCGTAGACAAACCTCTTCGTCCCACTCTTAATCGAAGAATTGATGGTCGGAACTATTCTTTTACAATTTTGGAATTATAACTATTTCCATTATTATCCTC
>JAVCKV010053665.1:0-22832 GCA_032274145.1 Herpochondria borealis | reverse complement strand
ATTAAAAGGTTCAAACATATTACTTTTTTACTTTTCTTTTTTTTGCAAATAAGTCAACTTGCTTATTCGCAAGATCGTCCTGTGCAACGTCCTACTCCAATTACTGAATCTGGAGAAACTTTAGAGGAAGTTCAAGATACGGTGGATAAAGATTTGATTATCATTGATCACTCAGATGTGATGGTTGGTATTCAAGGGGAAGGAAAAGAATTGCAAAAAAATACCGTCCGACAAGTAGAGTTAAGACAAGGAGATATTTACATGTATTGTGATAAAGCATTTTTGTTTGACAATAATGATGTCAAGGCTTGGGGAAATGTTATTATCCAACAAGGTGATTCCGTTAATATTTTTTCAGACTCTTTGTACTATAATGGTAATAGTCGAAAAGCTGAACTGTTTGGAAATGTTGTGTTAGAGAGTACAGAGCAAAAATTATTTACCGATAAATTAAATTACGATCTCAATACTAAAACTGCGACTTATTTTAATGGCGCGACTTTGACGAATGGTGAGACTCAATTGACTAGTAAAATTGGATATTATTATGTGAGTCAAGATGAAGCTTATTTTAAGGATAGCGTCGTAGTTGTTGATCCTGAATTTGAATTAAAATCAGATACTTTAAGATTTGATACAAAAGAGAAAAAAGCAGTTTTCTTAGGGCCTACTTTGGTTGCTCAAAATGATGGTCAAATTTATTGTGAAGAAGGATTTTATGATACTAAAAATAAAAATGCAGAATTTAAAACGAATGCTCAATATCAAAAAGGCGAACAAAAAGCTTGGGCAGATTTAATGACCTATGATGGTAGCATCAAAGAAACTACCCTTATCGGAAATGCAAAATTTATTGAAGGTGAAAAAATAGCGACGGCGGATGTCATTCGCTACGAAGAAACAACCAAAATTACCAACCTTGATGGCAACGCTTATTTCAAAGATAAAGACCAAGAAATCAAATCAGATAAGATTCGGTATGATTCAGAAAATGAAGTGTACAATACTTCTGGTCGTTCTAAAGTAAGCGATGAAGCACAAATCTTGGAAGCAGATTTTATCAAGTCAGAGGGAAAGGTAAGTGTTGCGACGGGCAATGTTTTTTGGAGAGATACGATACAAGATATTTCTATAAGCAACTGTGATTCTGCACGTTATATCAAAGACGAAGATTTATTCAAAGCAATGGGTGGAAGACCTTTATTGACGACGATGATGGATGACGATACTTTGTTTTTATCGGCAGATACCTTAATTTCGTTTTTGCTAAATCCTGAAGATTCTGTACGAACATTGTTAGCCAATAGGAATGTAAAGATTTTTAAAACAGATTTACAAGCCATTTGTGATTCGTTAATTTTTAGCGAAGCGGATTCTATTTTTAAATTTTATAAGCAACCAATCATTTGGTCTGATACGTCTCAATTTTCAGCAGACACCATTTATATTCAAATGGCTAATGAAAAAATAGACCGAATCGATATGGTTAAAAATGCCTTTATGATTAATTCTCCTGATGAGGAAAATTTTAATCAGATAAAAGGTAAAGACATCACGGCTTATTTTGAAAATGATAATGTCCGTAGAATGAATGTTGTGGGAAATGCAGAATCAGTTTATTGGGCAACAGATGATGACGATGCTTATATTGGTGCCAACAAAGTTTTGTGTAGTTCGATGCTGATGTATTTTGGAAATAATGAAGTAGAAGATATTCGTTTTTATAATAAACCTGATGGGAGTTTTATCCCCATGAATCAGGTGAAGAAAAGCGAAATACAATTAGCTGGATTTAAATGGGTTAAAGACGAACGTCCTGTTTCTTTAGCATCTATTTTAAGGAAATCAAAATTACAAGTTATAGCGCATTTGGCTAAATCAGAAACGACTGAGGAGGAAAAACCAACAGGTGATAAAAAAGAAATCTCAACTCCCAAAAATACAGAAAAAGGTAACCTAGAAAAGAAAAACAAAAAACAGTCGAAAAAACAATGATACGGATATTTGAACTTGCCCTCGATACTGAAGCCCCCCGCCCCCCTAAAGGGGGAGACGAGAGTGCCCGCAACTTTGCCCACAAGATTTTTCACAATCTTGTCAAAAAATTGAACTCCTCCTTTAAATCCAATACACTAAATACTGCATCTAAGCTTGCTGACAAAATTGCGGGCACTCTCGTCTCCCCCTTTAGGGGGTCGGGGGGCTACAAGGTCGCAAACAAAATCATCACACTCTTTTTCCTAACAATAACTCTCACAACTTTCGCCAACACAGACCAACAAGCATTCGATGCTGCCAATACTGCTTTTCAAAATAAAAAGTATGACGAAGCCATCCAACAATACGAATCTATTTTAAACAATGGTTCCGTCTCCAAAGAAGTCTACTTCAATTTAGGAAATTGTTTTTTCAAAAAAAATAAAATAGGAAAAGCTATTTTAAATTATGAACGAGCATTGTTATTAAAACCAAATGATAGTGAAGTACTTCATAATTTAGAAATCGCACAAGATCAAAGAGTCGATGAGATTGAAGCGTTACCCGATTTCTTTTTAGCGAAAGGGTGGAAAAGTATTCGACAACTAATGTCCTCGGGAGGTTGGTCTTTTTTAGGAATCATTACCTTATGGGCTGGAATTGGAGGATTAATATTATGGCTTTTAGGGAAAACGAGAACACATCGAAAAAAGGGTTTCGCATATGGCATAGGATTATTGATATTGAGTTTACTTCCTTTTGCCTTGTCTTATAGTAGCTATAGTTATTCTAAAAATAGTAAAAACGCAATTATTCTGAATAACCAAATCTCCCTAAAATCAGGCGCTGACGAGGCAAGCACCGAAATTTTAAAAATAAATGAGGGTACAAAAGTTAATATTCAGGAGAAAGTTAGTAATTGGTACAAAGTTAGATTAGAGAATGGTGAAGTAGGCTGGCTACTCGAAAATACTCTCGAAGAAATCTGATAAAATCGTAATCTGTGATTTGTTATCAGTTTCTAAAATACAGCTTACAAATCACAGATTACAATTTTTCGTTTTCAATTGCGCTCCTCCAAATAAACCAACTGTCATGACAACTTTTACACAATTCACCTTGCACCTGCAAGCGTGTTTAGAAACATCTCCACACGTTATTTTCGAACATTTTTTATTAGACCAACCTAAGGCGGAACAAGTCATTCATGTTTTATGGCAAAAGGAAGAGGAAGCTATCTTTACTAAGCTTCGGTCTTTTTCGGAATTACAAGGAATGGTAGTTTCCAAAAAAAAGGAAGGAACGTTGTTGAATATTTCTTTTAAAAATGGAAATAATTGTCAGTTGTATTTTATGTCAATATTGCTTCACAAAGGAAAAACATTTTTGGATGCCAATGCTATCTTACAAGAAAAGCAATCTTCAACTAAAGGAGTTTCTATTCCTAATATCGAACATCTTTTTGAATTTGGAGTGTTACATCATTTCTTAAATAACGAAGGATTGGACGAGCAATATCAAAATCACTTTGAAGGATTTCATTATTTTGTACAAGAAGGTTTATTAGATTCTTTCAATGGAAAATATAACACTTCATTTACATCGATAGAAAAATTGGAGGAATTTGACCTAAAAGAAAAATCTGCGATGGTGGATTTTATTAATCATTTACCAGCTAATCAATTTTTACATAAAGTGAATATGCAGTGGCATAACTTTTTGGGATATTTGCGACAAGCAAAGTTTTAGAACGGCGGACGATATACGGCTAACGACAGACGGGCACTCAATATTAAAAGTATTGAGTGCCCGTTTTTCGTTAACCGTCTTCCGTCTGCCTACTTCAAATACTCCAAAATATTATTAAAAACACGTTCTTGAATATCACCAGTATCTGCTTTTGCAAAAGCATTTCCAGTAATTTTTTCAAAAAGTTCAATATATCTTTCTGTAACAAGATTTACAAATTCATCTGGCATTACTGGCATCACTTGTCCTTCCAATCCTTGAAAACCATTTTCAATCAACCATTCTCTTACAAATTCTTTGGAAAGGTGTTTTTGTTTTTCACCACTCGCCTGTCGTTCTTCAAATCCATCTTTGTAAAAATACCGAGAACTATCTGGCGTATGAATCTCATCGATCAAATAAATCTTACCATCTTTTTTTCCAAATTCATATTTCGTATCTACCAAAATCAATCCTTGCTTGGCAGCCATCTCTGTTCCTCTTTGGAATAATGCTTTAGTATATTTTTCCAAAACAATATAATCCGCTTCGCTCACAATTCCTTGCGCAATAATTTCCTCTCTTGAAATATCTTCATCATGTCCTTCCTCCGCTTTAGTGGCAGGCGTAATGATTGGTTGAGCAAATGCATCATTTTCATTCATTCCATTTGGCATTTTAACACCACACAGAATTCGTTCGCCTGAACGATAAGTTCGCCAAGCATGACCAACACAATATCCTCGAATTACCATCTCTATTTTAAATGGTTCGCAAGCAACTCCGACAGTTACATTCGGGTCAGGATGTGCAACTACCCAATTCGGAACAATATCAGATGTAGCTGCTAAAAAGTAAGCTGCAATCTGATTAAGTACTTGTCCTTTGAATGGAATTGGTCGAGGTAAAACATGATCGAACGCAGAGATACGGTCGGAAGCTACCATGATGAGTTGCTCGTTGATGGTATAAACATCACGAACTTTTCCTCTATAAAATTTTTGTTGATTGTCAAATTGAAAATCGGTTGTCTTAACCGCTTGTTCCTCAATAGTCATATTTGATAGAATTTTTCAAAACAAATTTAATCTGGTTTCCACCATGATTCTGTTTAATATAAGTTAGTTTAGATTCTGAAACAAATGTAAAGTTTTTTGATGAAGTTATATATTTCCACATATTAATTTAACAATAATGATCGCCTCTATTCCTAATTTTTCTATCGTTTCCAACGCGAAGCTTTCAAAAAGGTGTCGAGACATGAAATTACATGATTTTCATCAAGTTGCCAATCATGTTCTAAATTTAACTTATCGACGAAATTCATCTAAAGAAGATTTGAATTTAGTCTTAACCGAAGCCTGTGGAACGTGTAGCACCAAACATGCTGCATTAGCACAATTGGCATTGGAAAATGATTTTCAGGACCTAAAATTAATTCTTGGTATTTATCAAATGAATGGGGCTAATACTGCTGGAGTCGGTTCAGTTTTGCAAGCACATCAACTGGAATATATTCCTGAAGCACATGTTTATTTAAAATTTAAAAATGACCGAATCGATATTACGAGGACGGTCGAATCAGAGGCTTCTGCTTTTGATGTTTTATTATTGGAAAAAGAAATTCAACCTGAACAAATTGGAAATTTCAAAGTGAAACTGCATCGTGAGTTTTTAAATCAGTGGAGAGAAGAACAGGAGCTTAATGTTTCGTTAGAAGCACTTTGGCAAATTCGAGAGGATTGTATTCATGCGTTAGAAAAGTGACGCTTATTAAAATTTTCATCACCATCTAATTTTTTGAACTGCCGAGTACATAGCACCGTCCTTTAGGGCGGTGACAATAATACAACAAACGAGGCTTTAGCCATACATGCAAATAAATGTATGGCTAAAGCCCCAGACATTTATTTGTTGTCACCGCCCTAAAGGGCAGTGCTATGTACTCGACGATTATTTATTACATAAAAAAGCCTGTGAAGAAAACTCCACAGGCTTTTGCTAAAAAACTTATAAAGAAAGAATTTCTTTTTATTGTAAAATCACTTTTTCAGTGTAGACATTTTTCCCTTGGCGGAAAGTCACTAAGAAGATTCCTTTAGCTGCTTTACTAATATCAATGTTGTTCAAACTATTTCTTCCTCCTTCCAAATTATAATTAAAAATTTCTTTTCCTAAAACATCCGTTCCAGTTATGATTAATTTTTGATCCTTACTTCCGTACTCGATATTTATTTTTCCATTAGTAGGATTTGGAGAAATCTTGATATAACTGAATCCAGCATCTTGAGGAGATTGTTCTTTCCAAACCGTTTTAGTATTGTTAGAACCATCACCTACAGGTACTTCTTCTAATTTAAAATTTGACTTGCTCGCTTTTGTGATAGCATTCATACTGGTTAAAGCCTCTGTCTTTTTACCATTTCTGATAATCGCCATTCCATCTTTCTTAATTTCAATTATATCATCTTCAGGGATAGCTAGAAATTCTCCTTTAGTTGCTTTAACCCCATTGATGTAATATTCAGTATCTCCATTTGTATTGTTAGAAGATATGTTATTTTTAGTAATGATTTCAACTACTCCAACCTTTCCAGCATCGCCATACTTTTTCAATGCAGCATCACCTTTAAGCACATTAACAGTAGCGATTAAATCAGGGTCAAGAAAGTCCTTATCTTTTATATCGACACCTTTTCTAATCACACCATCAATTACAATTAAAGGTTTATCAATCACAGTTACAGATTTTTCATCTGTAGCCTTCTTGTTAGAATTACCCCCTTCTAATTTAAATTTTATAGGCATAATGTAACTCACTCGAACCGATTTTCCTCTTTGTTTTCCAGGCACCCACTTTGGAGTACTCTCTATTACTCTTACCGATTCATCACCGGCACCTCCGCCTATCTCTCTCAAAATTTCAACATCAGAAACTGAACCATCTTTTTCTACAATGAATTCGACAACTACTTTTCCTTCAATACCTGCTTCTCTAGCTTCCGCCGGATATCTAATGTTAGAATAAATAAATTTCAACATTGCAGTTTGTGCACATTCCTTTCTTGCAGCCACATCAGTCATCGCTTCACATTCTGCTGAATAAAAACGAGGCATTTCTTCTACTACTTTGAAAACATCATCGATATCAGTTTTAGTCAATTTAGATTCGTCTACCATGAAATGTGTTTTACCGCCATTGTCTTCATGTATGGTTACTGCTCGATATCCCTTCTTGGCTTCTTCTTTTTTATATTCAAAATCCTTATCCAAAGTTATATGAACCACATCTTTATTACCTGCATCATTGCCCATCACTTTAACCTCTTTGATTTTTCCAACAGTAAAATACATTTCCTCTTTAGAAGTATTCAATTTACCGTCTACATAAACTAAAGGGTTTTTAATATTTCCAGGAATCAAACTTTCTAATTTAACAATTCCATCTTTTCCTTTACTTGCTAAAAGGTTTCTTAATTTTTTTGAATCTTCATTATCCTTTTCTGTAGCATCGGGAGTAGAAAAATTGAGTACTCGATTGGTGTCTCCATCTACTTTAATTTTCACAGCCTTATACACTATCTCAACTTTAGTAACCTTTTGATTATCATCTTGAAGCGTCACATTCATATCAAAAGGTGCTCCTTCTTCCTTGATAGCTTTTTCTACAAGACTAACAACTACATATTGAAATGCTCGATTGTCTTCAACATTACGATTCACGGATAAATTTAATTCCTCCAACACTCGTTGATTATGTGCCTCTGATTTTTTGCTATCGTATTTTGAAACTATTTTTTTGAATTCAGCTTTTACTTTTTCTTCGTCAAAATTTACAGTAATATTAGAATCATCGATCGCATCAAAAGCATCAAAAGGACTAACTGCGACTTCCGTAGATGTAGTGTTAGTATTTCCTTGGTCAGCAGATAAATTTTTCGAAAAAAGAGTAAATAACAGTAATACGACCGGGAGAGCGAAAAGGTATTTCACCATTGCTTGCCGACTTGATTTGTTTCTTGTCATCATAACAATACGTTGTTTTAATTGTGAATGAATAAAATGATTGGCTAAAGCAACTTGCAACCCGGATTGTGATTGCTTCAGCAGTAAGTGTCCATATTTTTTCGTCGGTGTGGTCTGCAGAACCACAGCATCCGCCAAATATTCATGAACCGTTCTTATAGATTTTTTATAAAAATACACCATCGGACTAATCCAAAAAATGATGTTGATTATTTCCATTAACATGACATCTACACTATGCCAGCCATTGACATGCGCTTCCTCATGTGTGATAATTTTTTGACCATCCTCATTATTGATTTCCAAACTATCACTCCAAAACAAATAATTGAAAAAAGTAAAAGGGAGATGAACTTCATTAGTCTTCACCAATTTATAACTTCTATAATTCGATACTTCACTCTTCGCATACATTTTATAAATCTTCCATAACCCTCCTCCAAATCGAATCGCACAAAGCCCCATTCCTGTAACATAAACTGCCCAAAACAAAGCCATCCAATTAAACCTGGATGTAGTAACCGCCTCACTTACAGTTGTTTGAACATAGTACACACTTTCGTTCAACGGCTGTGCATATGCAATCACCACATTATCTTCTTGAAAAATTGGTAAAAATTCTAAGATTGGAATCACTGCTCCTAACAATAGAGTTGCAAGCAGGTACCATCGATTAGTTCTAAAGAAAGTTTCTTTACTTAAAAAGAAATTATAAATTAAATAGAACCCTAGCCAACAAAGTGAAACTTTAATTATATAAGCTAACATAGTTTTTACATTTTATTGTTTATCAGAATCTTCATCAAGGTTATCCAACAACTCACTTAACTCTTTCACATCTAAATCATTTTCTTTTACTAAAAAAGAAACTAGATTATTCATAGATCCTTCGAAATAATTATTGACAATCTTCTTCAAAGTAAACTTGCTATAATCATCTTTACTTACGATTGGGAAATATTCATACGTACGACCATAAGCTTTATGATCTACAAACTCTTTCTTTTCCAAAATCCTTACGATAGAAGAAATCGAACTATGCGGTGGTTTGGGTTCGCCCAAATCTTCTAAGATGTTACTGACTGTACATCTTTCCAATTTCCAAATAATTTGCATGATTTCTTCCTCTGCTTTGGTTAGCCTATTCATATTCGTAGTATTTATTTTATTTCTATTTTGGCTTTTCGAGAAACGCCTTCTTTATTTGTAACAATGATATTGTAATTCCCTTTTTCTAACATTAAATATGCAACTTCACCTTTTTCTCCTTCTATCACATCCACTGGAATTGCTTCTCCTAATGGTTCTTCTGCTTTATATGCTAATACTCTACACGGACATTCTAAATCTAATTCAGCTAATGGAATGGCATATTCTTGTTTTCCATTAGAACGCAACCACTTTGGTCGGTCGAAATCTTTCGTTCTTGGATGGAAAACATAAATATCCATCCCATAAGTTTTGCCAACCAACTGAAATGATTTTTCATCATTTACAAAAACTGTTGGCATTTCTAAATCTAAATCCTGATACTGTCCAGCTTCATATTTCCTGTCGCTTTTTTCACTAAATTTTGTTTGATCAATCGTCAAAGGATTGATGCCTGTAAACTCTGTTAATCTACCTGCCATTGTTCTCCCCCAACTTCCTCCATACTCTCCCTCTGCTGCATGTGCAAATCCACAATGAATCAAAGTCTTTCCATCAGTGTGATCTTTTAAAAATGCTTCGATATTTCTAGCCTGATTGATTTCTCTTCCTTTGCTATTTTCATGTCCAGAGCTTTCATATGGAAATAATCGAAATCCCATTTCCAATGCCACCCGAACTAAATTTCCAAACTGCGGTTCTTTGACATAATATCCACTATTAAAGGTTGGATATTTTTGAGCATTCAAAGTAGAATCAAACCTTGGATGATTCGTCAAAGTTTCCATTCCCAAATATCGGTAACCCTGTGCATACAATCCTTCTAACAATGAAGTTGTAAAAACTCGATGTTGTGGCATTTGATGTGCTTCATTGATGATGGTCACCTGATGGCTTTTTGCTTCTTCCAAAATATATGGAATCGCATCTACCGATTTAAATTTTTCAAAGCGAGCCACTTCCTCTTCTGAAAGTGGTTTTTGTCCTCCTTTATCACCATCCCACACCTTTAGCATTTCTTTATACGCTCTGATGTAAGAATAATCTCCTGCTGCATATTGATCACCTTTTAGTTTTTTCACCTCTTCAATTTCGGAGATAAATTTGTAAGGTATCGTATCCCAACCATTATGGATGAGTTCAAAATTAGTTGGTTCAAATTGAACGGGTTGTTCCTCATTTTTACAAGCAAAAAAAACAAGGATAAAAAATAGATAAAATATATTTTTCATGACTTCTTCTTTTTACGTTGTTGATGCATCACACCTTTTAAATAACTAATTCTCTTTTTGACATAATCAGGATATTGTGGATGTCCACTCTTTAAATATTTTTGATAATAGCGAATCGCAATATTTTTATCCTTATAATAATTATCACAATCTTGCGCTAAGAAAAAATATGCCACGGGTCGAGGTTCTTCTTCATCTTCCAGCTCTATAGCTTTTCTCCAAGCATCAATCGCAGGTTTTAATTTCTTTTGCGAATCTAAAGTCATGGCTAAGTTTCGATAATAGTTCACCACATTCTTACTGATTCCATAATCGATTGCTAGTTCATAATGAACTGTTGCCGAATCCAATTGACTCAAACCTGAATACGCTTGTGCAATTTGTGAATGCGTATGTTCCGAAGCTTGCTCTTTTAAAACTATCTCTGTCAGATGATGAATACAAGAATCATATTGCTCCGTTTTCAAAAATGCCAAGCCAATTAATTTCTGATAATACTGTACAGTATCACCCATCGACATAGAATGTTGAAGTATTGTTATAATGCCTTCATATTCTTTTTGAGCATTTAAAATATTCGCTTTCGAATATAATAGTTTCAAATTATTAGGCGATCGCAATAAAGCTTTGTCTACAATGGCCAATGCATTTTCAACTTGCTGAAACCTTAGCAATAATTCACTCAACTCTACAATCACCACCATATCTTTTTCATTCAACTCATATGCCTTATTAAAAAAGGCAGTTGCTGCGATAAAGTTTTTTCTCTTCTTTGCGATAAATGCATTTTGTCGAAAGTAAAAACTGTTAGTGGAATCAATCTCCAAAAGATTAGAATAACAATCTTGCGCTTTTTTATAATTCAATTCCTTTTCATAAATTCCTCCCAAATCTATCCACGCTTTTGCAATTGAAGAATCTCTTTTCAACAAAGATTTATAACTCAACTTCGCTTCTCCATAATCTCCCAACTTCATATATGCATAAGCTAGTTTTTGCAAATAATCATTGTTCTTATAATCCGATCGATTGCATATGAAAAAAATATCAACAGCTTTTTGATACTGATAATCATTGAGTGCTTCTACTCCTTTTTTATATTCTACATTAATGTCAAGTTCTGCGGTCTGCCCATTGGCAAACAGCCAGCAATTTAGCATTGCTATCAAAAATAAAATGTTTTTCATGTACATGTTTTAGTTCACTGTGCCTAGGTACATAACAAAGATAAAACTAAGTTTTCAGTTTTACAACTATTTTTAAAGCTTTATAACTTATAATTACGTTATACTTTTTAATTACTCCTCTAACCCATTCATATCAAGGGTTTTAGCTTAAAAAATTGGAAGCATGTATTCTATTTAGACTTTAGATAAAGAACTTTGAAAAAAAATATTGATTTGCTAACTCCGTGAGATTAATTTTGCGATAGCTAGAATTGGTAAAGTCTTATGAAATACTACTTCCAATTGGCATTAAGAAAACTTGCTCTTCTCTTCCCCTCCCGCGGCTTTCTCAATACTGCAATTCCGTGAGAGAGGAAATAGGGAAAGCGAATGTTCTTAAAGCGATTTCTAGCAGAATCACTTTTTTAACCCGTTCGAAGTATAGCTAAATAACCCTCAAATCTGAAGGAAGTCTCTCTAGCCTTCTCTACCTTTTGTCTAATTTATACCTAGGCAACTTCATAAATACAATATGAATTTTACCTTTGCGTTTTAATTGTATTCATTAGGCGTAACGAAAAACTAATTATGGCAAAATTGTACACGACCAACAACTATGTTGACTCTTCTCACTATTTTATTGATACGATATTAAGAGGTGAACACATATCCCCTACTTTATCTTGCATCCAAATACCTTCACACCTCGTTAAAGAAGATAATCAAATACCTTTTTTTCAAACAATAGATTTCCAATTTTAACTTGGTCAATTCATGAAAGCATTTTTACATCATATTGACCGCCGACAATACACACTTTTGTTCTGTTGTATTTTTCTCTGGGCTTTGGTTTATTCCAAGTTTATGATTTCCGTTGGTATGATTATGTTATTGTTAGCTGCGATATTTGATTGGAATTGGGAAAAGAAATTTTTTCTTCAAATAAATCCTAATCTAAAAACGAATTTTCAAAAATTCATTGCTGATAAAAGTTACCTCGTCGTTACGCTTTTCTTTTTTATCGTTTTGTTGAGTGGCATCTATTCTGAAGACATGCATTATTGGACAGAACGATTAAGGATTAAATTACCTTTCCTATTATTACCATTTGCATTTATTAGTATGCCGAAGTTTAATCAAAAAGATTACCTGAGTCTTTTCTATTTTTTCTTAATCTTATTTTCTGCAAGTGCATTGTTGGTTGGGTTTGATTATTGGCAAAACTATGCGGTCATCACTGATGGTTTAGGCAGAGGTCGCCCCATCCCTACTCCATGCAATCATATTCGTTATAGTTTGATGATGGCTTTTAGTATCATCGGAGGTATTCATTTATTTTTTGAAAAATATTATTTGAAATTTAAGTGGGAACGTTGGTTGATTTTGGGCATGACTATTTTTCTATTTGGATTTATTCATGTACTCTCAGTTAGGAGTGGATTGGCTGGATTGTATATTGCAATTGTAGTGTTAAGTTTGAGGTATGCTTTTTTACAAAAAAAATATTTAATTGGATTTGCAGCAGCAATTTTGGTAATGTGTTTACCATTGATGGCATATCAAACGATTCCAGGTTTTAAACAAAAAGTAGATTATACGTGGTGGGATTGGAAACAATATCTCGAAGATAAACCACTTCGAAGTTCTGATGCAGAAAGAATGGTCTCGCTTAATATTGGTTTGCAAATTGGAAAATCTGCTCCGCTTCTAGGAGTTGGTGCGGGTGACTTGCGTAAAGAAGTGCATCAAATTTATGATAATCAATATCCTGATATTACTGATAAAAAAATGCCGCATAATCAATTGTTATCTGTCTGTGCCGGAATGGGTATGGTTGGACTTTTGGTTTTCTGCTTTGCGTTTTTCTTTCCGCTTATTTATCATAGGATAAATTTAGATGCGATGTTTATTGCTTTGCATCTCATTATCTTTTTTTCTTTCCTTACGGAAAATACAATTGAGAATTCTATTGGAGTGGCTTTTTATGTGTTCTTCTTGTTATGGGGGTTGAAGCCTCCTAGCCCCCTGAAGGGGGAACGCCGTCGAATTTGAATGAAATTTGAACTGAATTTGCCTTCTAGCCTGAACGAGGTTTCCCCTTTAACTTAAGTGAAGACTTTATTTGAACCAAAATTAAAAGAAGTTAAAAGTTGCTTGCTTGATGGAACTAGGTTTTATCTTTTGTTTTATTCAGTAATATTTTCTGCTAAATAATTCTTTATCTGGTCTATTACTTTATCAAGGTTTTTATAGATTTCCTCATTTTTAAATCGAATTATTTTCATGCCTCCCTCTTGTAGCATTGCTGTTCTTTCTAAGTCTGCATCTATTTGATTTTTTTCTTCATGATACTTTCCATCTAATTCAATTATGAGTTTAGCTTTATGGCAATAGAAATCTGCTATAAATCTTTGAATTGGATGTTGCCGACGAAAGCGAACACCTAACTTTTTACCTTTTAACGCTTCCCATAACAATTCTTCTACTTCCGTCATACTTCCACGAAGTCCATAAGCATTTTGAAAAATTTTATAACTCGCATGTTGATGCATCCTTCTTGGTAATTCCTTAGATTCTTCGTTTTTCATAGTATTTGTTTTTTTATAAATCTAATATTTACCAATCAAAAAAACAAAACACTTCCCCAAAAAAAAACTAACCCAAAACAAATATTTTTTTAAACTAAATTAATAACAAGCCCCATACAATTTAGAAGACAAGTCCATTCAACCCCCATCCAAGTCTCGTCCAAGTTCGACGGCGTTCCCCCTTCAGGGGGCTAGGGGGCTCTCCAACAATGTCACCGTCCTCTTATCCGTATCCATCCTCGCCTTCACTCCCAAAGGCATCACAAAATGATTCTTAATATGTCCAAAAGAAAGTCCATAAATCACAGGAATCCCTAACGGTTCAAACTGCCCCTTCAACGTTTCCATTAAAGTCAACGAACGATCATCCTTCCCCGCTTCACAATCTTCAAAGACTCCTAAAATAATTCCAGCAGCTTTTTCCAAATTAGAAGTTTGTAGAAGTTGTGTTAGCATTCTATCAATTCGATACGGCTTCTCTCCTATATCTTCTATAAACACCAATTTATTTTTTACGTCCCAATGAAATTCAGTACCGACCATTGAGGCTAGTAACGATAAATTTCCTCCTATCAATTCTCCAGTAGCTTGACCAGCACGAATCACTTCTGTCCGATAAGATTTATCTTTCTCCAAATCATTGTCATCCGCATATTCAAAAGTATGGGTCTTAGTTGGATTCATCAAAACTGCTTTTAAATGCTTCACGGTATATTCTGAAAAAGTCGAAGATGCCACAGGTCCATGAAAACAAATCAATCCCGTCTCCTGATGAATTGCTTGAGCAAGCGCTGTAATATCACTATAACCAATAAAAACTTTAGGATTCTTTTTGATCAACTTATAATTAATCTTTGGTAAAATTCTTCCTGCACCATACCCACCTCGAATACACCAAATTCCATCCACAGAATCATCTGCAAACATATTATGTAAACCCTCTAGTCGCTGGGCATCCGTTCCTGCCAAATAACCATTGATTGCTTTGATGTGCTTTCCGAGTTTAACTTTTAGTCCAAGGCTTTCCATATTTCCGATTGCTTTTTTTAATTTTGTATCGGTAATCGAACTGCTTGGTGCAATCAAACCAATTGTATCGCCAGCAGAAAGTCGCTTAGGCTTTATACATTTTTTCATAGAAAGGTGATTTTTGTTTCCCAACAAAGGGGGCGAGTTTCCGTAAACCAATTGTGGCAACGCCAAACTCGAAAGTCCAAATAAAAAGTTTTTATTAAATCCTCTTCGATCCATAAAAGTGTTCTTATATTAGCATTTGAAATTATTTAAGAAATTCCTATTTCTTAAAATGATTTTTGAGATTTCAGTTATTTAGGAATGAGGACTAAATAAATTTCGTTTTTTCGGTAGTTTATTTTGTTCTTAGTTATTGCTTTGAAAGCATGAGTTTATCTAGATAAGTGATTGATTTCAAAGTAAAAAATAAGGACAAAAGAAACAGCGAAAAAGCTGAATCTATTTAATTCTCATTCCTTCACCAACACAAAGATATGTTTTCTGAAAAAGACCTCACACTCATTTCCTCAAAAGGTATTAGCCTTGAAAATTTAAATCAACAGATTAAAAATTTTGAAGAAGGATTTCCTTTCATGCCTTTAGAAAAAGCTGCTACTATTGGTGATGGAATCCTCCGTACCTCCGCTCAACAAGAAGATAGATTCGTTCGATACTATGAACAAAATGTTGATCAAAATCAAATTTACAAATTCGTTCCCGCATCAGGTGCAGCCAGTCGAATGTTTAAATCTTTGTTTGGATTTATGGAAAGTTATGATGGCTCGGAGGAGGCTCAGAAAAAATTCAAAGCTGACCAATCCAATAGTTCTATATTTTACTTTTTCCAAAACATCAAGAAATTTGCTTTCTATGAAAGTCTTAAAAAAGCTGTTGCAAATGGTGGAAAAAATATAGATACTTTAATTCAACAAAAAGATTACGCTACGGTCATAAAGTTTTTATTAACCAAAGATGGTTTGAATTATGGCGGACTTCCAAAAGGATTGTTAGAATTTCATAGTTATGATTATTCTACTCGAACACCTTTGGAAGAACATCTTGTTGAGGGAGCTAGTTATTGTAAAGATAAAGATGGTAATGTCGATATTCATTTTACAGTTTCGCCAGAACATAAAGAACTGTTTAGAAAAAGAGTTCGAGAGGTTGGAAAAATTTATGCGAATAGATTCCAAACTAAATTTGAAGTAGGTTTTTCGGAACAACAACCTTATACCGATACACTTGCCGTTGATATGAACAATCAACCATTTCGAAATGAAGATGGAAGTTTATTGTTTCGTCCTGCTGGTCATGGTGCTTTGTTGGAAAATCTAAATTCATTAGACGCTGATGTTGTTTTTATTAAAAATATAGACAACGTCGTTCCTGATAATCAAAAAGAAATTACAAACTATAATAAAAAATTAATTGCAGGAGTATTGTTAAATTATCGAGATAAAATCTTCGATTTTCTAACTCAATTAGACGATGTACAAAACATCTCTGAAACGTTGTGTCAAGACATAACAAGATTCTTGCAAAATGAATTATGTGTTTCGCTTCCACAAAAAATTCAACAAATGCACTTAAGAGAGCGTGCGGATTTTTTATATACAAAATTAAACCGTCCAATCAGAGTATGTGGTATGGTAAAAAATGAAGGCGAACCAGGTGGTGGTCCTTTTTGGACAGCGAATACTGATGAAACAGTTTCCTTGCAAATTGTAGAAAGTTCGCAAATCGATAAGGAGGATGAAGCGCAAGCGAATATCATGAAAAAAAGTTCTCATTTCAATCCTGTTGATTTAGTGTGTGGATTAAAAAATTATAAAAAAGAACAGTTTAATTTATTAGAGTTTCGTGACCCTACGACAGGTTTTATTTCCAATAAATCTAAAAACGGTCGAGAACTTAAAGCGCAGGAATTACCTGGACTTTGGAATGGTGCAATGGCAAATTGGAATACTATTTTTGTAGAGGTGCCAATAGAAACATTCAATCCAGTGAAAATTGTCAATGATCTTTTAAGAGACCAACATCAATAAATATAGTCTCTTTCAAAACATAAACCCGATTAAGTTTGCAAACTTAATCGGGTTTTCTTTTTTTTATAAAAAATAAAACAAAATATGAAGTATCTAAAATATATCTTATCAATCTCTATTCTTTTGACTTTTCCTTTTTTGATAAATGGTCAATACACTGAACTTCCTTCTATGCCTGAACGAGTTAGTAACAATGCAGTTACAGAAGGAATGGTTAATGGTATTCCTCATGTTTATTCTTTTTCAGGAATCGACTCTACTAAACTTTTTTCAGGCATTCATAAACGAGCTTTCCGATATAATACTGCGACACAAGTCTGGAATCAAATCGCAGATTTACCTTCTGGCAATGGTCGAATCGCAGCAGGTGCAAGTACTGTAAAAAATAAAATTTATATCCTCGGAGGCTACGAAGTTTTTTCAAATGGAAATGAAGTTTCTTTCGATGAAGTTCATATTTACGATCCTGAACAAAATATTTATCTTCCAAATGGTTCTCCAATTCCTGTACCTATTGATGATCATGTACAAGCAGTTTATAAAGACAGTTTGATTTTCGTTGTGACCGGTTGGAGTAATACAGGTAATGTTCCCGATGTTCAAATTTATGATCCTGCAAATGATACATGGCAAGTCGGTACGTCTGTTCCTAACAATAATGATTACAAAGTCTTTGGCGGTTCGGGTGCCATCATCGGCGATACACTTTATTATATTGGAGGTGCTCGGTATGCTAGTAACTTTCCAGCGACATCTTTTTTTCGAAAAGGTTATATTAATCCAAATGACCCGACAGATATTACTTGGTCAGGAGAGCCTTTGGTTGCCGCTGCACGAGGTTACAGAATGGCAGCTTTAACTACTGATGATGGAATATATTGGGTAGGTGGTTCTGAAATTACTTATAACTATAATGGTATTGCATACAATGGTTCAGGTGGTGTTTCACCAAGGGGTAACTGGTCTCACTATTCTCCTTTTTTTGGAAATCTAATTTCAATTGATAGTTTTAGTAGTGGTGGTGATGCTCTTAAAATCATGGATTTACGAGGTATGGCAAGGTTAGATAATAATCAAGGAATCATTGCAGGAGGAATGTTAGAAAATCAAGCAGTAACTAATAAAGTATTTCAATATAGCTTTGCTGCTCTTACTAATACAGATAAATTAACATTGTTAAAAATAGATATTCTACCAAATCCTGCAACTGAATTTTTCACGATTCAAAAAGAAGGCGATTTCCAAATTCAGATTTTTGACTCAATGGGACGATTTGTTTTTTCTAAAAATAAGAAAGGAATGGAAGCTATTAATATTTCAGGCTTATTTCCTGGTAGTTATTTTTTGAAAATATTTGAGAACGAAAAAGTTATAGGTGTGGAACAGTTAATCATTCATTGAGTGTAATTATTCAGTATAAGTAGCTGTTGGCTTTAGCCGACACATAAAATAGATGGGAATTATTTTTCTTTGAAAAAGAATTCGTGTCGGCTAAAGCCAACAGCTACTTATACTTAATCTTAAAGTCTTAAATATGTCATAAAACTCTGCTAACCCAAGCACATCATTTTCCTTTTATGTATTTTTGTATAAAATATCTTACATGAGAAAGTTCACATTTCTAGTATTCCTTTTTTTATTGGGAAATAGTTTTTCTACAAAAAAGACAAACTTGCATGAGTTTCATATCAGCAAGTGTAATATCGACTTATCTGAAAAGGAACAAACGTTACAAATCACTTTACATATTTTCATCGATGACTTGGAAGAAGCGCTTCGTCAATTAGGTGCTGATAAATTATTTATCTGTACAGAAAAAGAACACGAAGACGCAGAAAAATATATGCTAAATTATTTGAAGCAAAGTCTTAAGCTTGAAGTCAATGATAAAGAAGTGGCGTATGAATTTTTAGGAAAAGAAATTTCAAAAGACTTGGCTGCTACGTGGGTATATTTAGAAGTGAAAGACATAAAGTCTTTAGAGGCGTTAAAAGTAAAATACGACTTACTAACCGAAGTATTTGATGATCAAAAAAATATCATTCAGATAAAAGGTCCCAATAAAAAGAAAGGATTTTTTCTTTTTGAAAAAGGGAAAATAGAAGATAGCGTAAAGTTTTAATCATGAATGAAATTCTGAAAAAAATATTTATCCTTCCGATTCGTTTTTATCAAATGACTATCTCTCCGATGATGGGCTCTAATTGTAAATTTCGCCCAACTTGTTCTCACTATATGATTTCATCCATTCAAGAGTGGGGAGTCTTTAAAGGGCTTTGGTTAGGGTTGAAAAGAATTTGGAGATGTCACCCTTGGAATAAAGATGATATGCATGATCCTGTGCCGAAGAAAAAACAAACTTAAATTATAGGAACGTAGAGTTGCGCAAAGGAGACGCAGAGTTACACAGAGAAATTTTTAAATAAGATAGAAAACCTCTGTGGAACTCTGCGTCTCCTTTGCGCAACTCTGCGTTCCAACCTAACCTTATAAATGTAATTTTAATGTTACGAAGACCTAGAAGAAATCGACGTTCCACTTCCATTCGCGGATTAGTTAGAGAAACTCATTTATCACCTGACCATTTGGTGTATCCTCTTTTCCTAGTGGATGGAAAAAAAATAAAAGATGAAATCAAATCATTACCTGGCAATTTTAGAATGTCGCTGGATCATATCTTATTTGAAATCGAAGAATGTTTGTCTTATGGATTAAGTAGTTTTATGATCTTCCCTGCGATTCCTGAGAAATTCAAAGACAAAACTGCCACTCATAGTTATAGTCCAAAAAATTTCTACCTCAAGGCTGCTAAAAAAATAAAAAAAACTTTCCCAGAAATTACGTTGATTAGTGATGTTGCTATGGATCCTTATAGTTCGGATGGTCATGATGGATTGGTGAAGAATGGAAAGATATTAAATGATGAGTCTTTACCTATTTTGGCAAAGATGGCTGTGGCACAGGCAAAAGCTGGTTTTGATATTTTAGGACCTTCAGATATGATGGATGGACGGATTCAAGCGATTCGCGAAGCTTTAGATAACAATGGTTTTTCAGATACTGGTATCATGTCTTATACGGCAAAATATGCTAGTGCTTTCTACGGACCTTTTAGAGATGCTTTAGATTCTGCACCTAAAGCGGGTGACAAAAAAACTTATCAAATGGATCCTGCAAATCAACGAGAAGCTTTGATTGAAGCAGAATTGGATACGCAAGAAGGCGCTGATTTTTTGATGGTTAAACCTGCTTTGAATTACTTGGATGTAATTTCATTGTTAAAAAACAATTTTGAATTACCAATTGCTGCTTATCATGTGAGTGGAGAATGTGCGATGTTGATTGCTGCTTGTCAAAATGGTTGGTTGGATTATGAAAAAGCGATGCCTGAAACTTTGATTGGAATTCATCGAGCTGGGGCTGATGTGGTGATTAGTTATTTTGCAAAAGATTATGCGAAGATGTATAAACAGTTTTCTTAGGAAAATTGGTACTACTCAAAATCACCATGATTTTTAAAATCATGGTGATTTAAAATACATCAACAATCTTGAAAAAGTAATTCCGCTCCCTCCTCTCCTACTAAACTTCCAATAGCTATTCCCATTCCCCCAAATTTAACGGCAGCAAAAACATTTTGAGAAACTTGTTTAATTATTGGTTTCTTAGTTTCGCCAAAAGCCATAATGCCAGCCCAGCGTTGTTCTATTTCAAATTTTTGATTGGGCAAAATAGACAAGCCTTTTGGCGTGCAGCTACTGCACACCGTTCGTAGCCTTGGCTATAGCATGCGATCACCACAGGCGTCGGCCGCGTAATGAACATTCTACAAGACACCACGTTATCAGTGCCTGCAGATTCGCAGCCGCGCTTTAACTTTAAATCCATTTTGCAGCCTAAACTCCCAAGCTTGCGAATATTTAAAAGCGCAGCGTCACGACTGGTGTTTGGTATCTCCGCGTTGTACTTACTCATCTTTATTGTGGCATTGATGTGTACCTTGCAAATTGTTCAAGTCAGAATGCTGGAGAAAATTGATACATCCCTTATGCAACGCTTTGAGTCTATCCGCGTTGTGCACAATGAATTAGGCCCCAGTGCTGTCGTTAAATTGATGAGTGCAACCGGTAACGAAGCCCCAATGCAAGATACCATTGGTTATTATCTGGCAACCACGAATGGTCGGCGCATAGCCGGTAATCTAGGTAGCTTCCATGCCGCCGATGGCTTGCAAACGGTAGATGCCGTTGTGCTGGGTATGGAGAGCGATTCTCAATACCGCTTTTACACGGCTCAGTTAGGACCCAACAAATTGTCACTGGGTGCCAGCATGCAATCGGTGACGCAAGCCCGAGAATTATCGCTTAATAGTTTTGCCTTTGCCTTTTTAGCGGTAACGCTTTTTGGCTTAATAGGCTCGGCCTATTTTAGCCGTCAAATGAAATCGCGCATTCGAAGCATTATCGAGCCAATGGATCGTTTTGCATCCGGTGATTTAACTGCGCGCGTGCCCGTGTGTGATGATCGCTACGACGACATGGATTGCTTTTCTCTGAAAATCAACGATACGTTAAGTCAACTGGAAAGTAATGTTGAGTCTATTCGTCAGGTAAGTTCCGATATAGCGCACGAATTAAAAACGCCGCTTAATCGTTTATACATTCATTTAGACAGTGTACAAAACTCGCTGTACGAGAAGGACGAACACCTACCTGCACTCGATAGCGCTATTGAAGAAACACGACAAATCAATGAAACGTTCAAAGCGTTGCTAAGAATTGCTCAGTTAGAAGCTGGGCTTGGACGCGATGCGTTCAAAGATGTCAATTTGAATACGTTGCTCGAAACCATCGTTGAAATTTTTGATCCGGTAGCTGAGGAGCAGGGCAGTTCCTTAGAGTTGCAGGTAGAAGCCTCTAAGCCGCTAATGATTCGATGCGATGACGTACTGGTGACTCAGATGCTGGCCAATCTCATCGAGAATGCGATTTCGCATTGCCCTGCCGGCACTGTTATTAAAGTAAACGCCGGTATAGAGGGTAACCGGCCATGGGTGCAGGTGTCGGATAATGGCCAAGGGGTGCCTGAACACTTACATGAAAAACTGTTTCAACGGCTATTTCGGGTAGAGTCGAGCCGTACAAGCCCTGGCACTGGGTTAGGTTTAAGTCTGGTTAAAGCTGTATCCGAGCTACATAACTGTAGTCTGCAAACCTTTGATAAGCAGCCCGGCTTGGGTATTGAAGTGAAGTTTCAGGAGCTAGAAGCTCGTGCCTGGTAGCGCTAGTCTATTGGCTGATGGTTCAGCTTAAAGAATTCCTATATCATTCGGCAAGATGAGGAACGAATTTTAGGGTCGATCAATGCCGGGCTCCAGTAAAAATGTGAAGCAGCAATCTGCGACCCAGCAGGCTGTGGATGAAATAAAACAGTTGATCTTTACTGGCGAATTAGTTGCCGATTCTAACCACCTGGAGTCTGAACTTGCCACGCGTTTAGGTATGTCGCGTACACCGGTGCGAGAGGCAACTTTGATGCTCGAAGCGCATGGTTTGCTCGACGTGCAACCGCGAAAAGGGGTAAAAATTAAAGCGATATCCATCCGTGATATGTCGGAAATTTATGAAATTCTTACCGAACTTGAATGCGTAGCAGCCAAACGAGCTGCATTGGCAGGGCTTAACAAAGCCGATCTGGACACTCTGCACAGTTCCATTTCAGACATGGACGACGCTTTGGCAAAAGAAGACCGGGAGGCATGGGCAAAATCTGACGAAGCTTTTCACACCGAGTTGGTCCGTTTGGGCGGTAACCGGCACATCGAAGATGTGGTTAGGAACTATAACGATCAGGTGCGTAGAGCCCGCACAATCACTCTTCATATGCGGCCAATGCCGATAAAGTCCA
>JAVCKV010053555.1:0-22836 GCA_032274145.1 Herpochondria borealis | reverse complement strand
GAGCCAACCGCACAGCGAAATCAAACACTATTCGCAAGATCTTTGAAACCATCGTGGTCTACAAGAACATGCGTTTCGTTACACGTGCGAAGAAGCGGGGATGGGTTCTCATGGAGGAGCGCGAGATCAAGCTAAAGGTACGTCATCCGTTTCGGGCCTTGTTTTGAACGAGTCCTTTGATCTATCTCACAAACTCACAAACTCACAACGAATCTCAGATTGGTCATGCACTTCGTGATGTTGATGCAGTCCGTCGAAAGCAAGCTAGAAAAAGGATAGAGAGAAAGCGATCTAACAACAACAACAAGCCCTCTACCACGACCGAGCCACGCATCCTTCTCGACACTATTCCCTGAGTTCGCATAAGGCGATGACGATAATTGGGTTGTCTCTGTACTTCCTTTCCTCTTTACAATGAGGAGTGATCCGATGAAACTAATAGCTATGCCCTTGTAGCCGCGCATACAGTATATAGATCGTTGTATCCATATTGTATCACTTTTCCGGCGTACCCATACTATTAGGTACGACGTCATGGATCTGGAGTTACTTTCGCAATGATGCGAAATTTTCTACTTTTGCGAAGCTAAAGTGCTATACCGTAGGGCCAAATGAGACGCCGGTGACCACCCAAGTGACCAACTAACTGGACAGGAATAGAGTACAAGGAATGTACTAGCAAATCGAATAATAAGTTGCTATACATCTCACGATTTCATTTCTTCCGCGTCATCTCCTTTTGTCGCGGTGTGCCCAAACTAACGTGTTGTATGCTACTGTTTACGATGCTCAGATTGAAGGCATACCTTGCTCGATCGTGCTGTCAGGCTGCTGCTATAGTGATCGACCGACTCTTCGACAGCACAGTCGGTGGACTGGGTGATCTGAAGCTGTACTTCCTTTCCTCCCCTCTCTAAGTTTATGATAACGCGAGTGATCACTTGAGTGATCACTAGAGTGATCATTGGAGTGATCACTCGAGTGATCTAGTGAAACAAATAATGTCCTTTCAGTAGCGCATGCCATCAATAGATCCATATTCGAGACAAGAACTTGACACAACTCTTGGCACACAAAAGAACGAGACGTGACTAACATGACTCGCACCTACCACTTTTCCGGGGTAATCAATTATAGATTTATGCATGTTGTGACTATAAACCGATACCGCGCGGTCGACTCACTATGGCCATTCAGCAGAAGCACGGAACGTGGAAGCTATGTACAGACACAATCAGCTCTGATTTTTGAACACCGGTCATACTATTGGGTGGAGAGCCAGAAGTTATGGTCGAATCGAGAGCCATGCCGACGCCGACAATCGCGACTGGGACACCGATTGTGTTGCCCCCACCAGGGATCTAGGGAGAGCGAAGGAGACTACCCCTTCGAGGAAGAAGAGACAGAAAACATCACCAACGAGGAGGAATGGAGTTGTCTCCTCTGGAGCATTCACGCGGTTGGTCCTGATAGCCAAGCAACTCGAAGGTTTCGCCGAAATCGCATGTGGAGCTCTTATCGAACCGAGACGTTTCTGGATGACGGCGGACCACCCACCAGGACCCAGGCACACGCTTCAAACAGCAAGCTTAAGGTGAAGTCTCGCTGTTCTATTGAAAGGATAATGGTGTCTCACGAAGAAGCCCTATGCTGCAGCTGTCAGACGAAGGATCAACTCCTGGTGCTGGTTTCCAACCGATGCATCAGCAGCTACCTTTCGTCAGGGAGAACTTCGTGGTAAGCATAGCATAGGTCTATGCTTTGACAATACCCCAGACTGGTGTATTGCCGCGGCAGCAGGTGTCGAGTAGCCTTGGTCACCTCATGGAAGGTTCGCTGGATTAAGGTTGTCCACATGTGTGATTCAGTTGCAATTTCTGCGAAGCTACTACTGTGCCTGGTGTAGGGTGATATTCCGGGAGCAAAAAATACAATAATCTGGGTGCAGTTTGTACCTCGTACGCCAGTGGCGTTTGAATGCGCTGGATATTTCTGTTTTCGTTGCGTCATGGACTGACATAATACGCTCTGTGCACAGGACCTTTTCGACGACAACACATGACCGATAAATGGGCATAACTATTCGCCATTCACGGTTCATAAATATCGACCAACCTTCAAGTTATGAGAAGATGACAACGCCGACTGAAGTTGCGTTCACGATTCTCGGTTCATATATATCAACCAATCTTTAAGTTATGAGAGGACAACAACGCAGAGCCCACGTTGAAAAGACCAAAGTACCCAACCAAGGCGTATCTATTCACAGTTCGCGATTTGTCAATGGGTTACCCACCTCGTGGCGACATGTCGCGTCCAGCCTAAAATAAGAGTTATGCGTATCATGAGACGATAAGGACTGGCTGGCTGACTGATGAGTCTGCTTGACACCACATCGGAGCAAAAGATTGCTAGGTTTCACGATTTGATCTCTTCCTCCGCGTTCCAGCTGGTTAAATACTCATTCGTCGTTGTTCCCGAACTCGTGTGGAGAAACTATCTTGTGTCGTGTCCAAAAGGCAAGTTGAGCAAGTTACAGCATATGAGGTAATAGCAACTGTTCACATTGTGAGATGCAAGCTGCTCTTGACAGGATGTTAGGGATCGATCAACTCTTCTACAGCACAAATTACACCACATAGTAAAATATTGCCACATCGTGGTAGTATACTCACTACCACCCCCAGCACCTTCGATTCGAGTCGCAACGCCGTCCACGAAGAACAGCCATAAAATCTCAAACTCGAAATTGTAGAGACTGCAAACCAACACCATGACGACTATCAACAACCTTAACATTCGTAACTCCGACATCATCTGTGGAAGAGTAAGTCCCAATGTGTGATACTTGATGTCCTTGCAGGACGTCTGAGCTGAGAGAGGTCTTTCGACAAATAACATTACTTCTCGACACGGTGGATATTGCTTCGAAGCAACGGGCTCCTCTTTGCGTCTTTTCCTTGCATCTTATTCTGGCTTGCTTGATTGTTACAACAACGTGCTAACATCCTTGCCGCCACAGGGAAAAGGCTTTGACAGGTATGTGGGCAATCAAATCTTTCGCGACGTCATCAAGGAATATTCAGCGACCTACATTGGCTACGGAGCCAACAGAACAGCCAAATCGAACACTATTCGCAAGATCTTTGAAGATATTGTGGTCTACAAGAACATGCGTTTCGTTACACATACAAAGAAACGTGGATGGGTTCTTATGGAGGAACGTGATATCAAGCTAAAGGTACGTTGCCCAGTCTCGGGCACTGTCTGAATTGGTTTGTTTTCAAAGAATCGCAAACTCAACATTATCTTACTCTCTCAGATTGGTCATGCACTTCGTGATGTTGATACAGTCCGTCAAAAGCAAGCTAGAAAGAGGACGGAGGGAAAGCGAGTCAACAAGAAGAAGCCCTCGACGGCGAGTACCAAGTCACCGGTTGGGGATGCCCAATTGCAAGCCATCCTTCAGTCCAACCATACTGAGAATATGGAACCCCTGACGGGTGCTTTGGATCCCAAGCGATCAGAAGTAGAATCATCTTCATTGTTGCAAGAAAGACATCATGCCATGCGTTCACGCACAGAGTCCAGAACACAATCATGTTCATGTTGCTGCAATTGTCAGGACAACCATATCCACGAGCATCGACACGGAAAACAAGACAAAACTACTGATCTGAGCTTTGATGCATTGACTCTCCAGAACATGTTGATGAAGAACTTCCCACTTCTCGAATACAAGAATGGCAGCACCCCCTTTGTTCTCCCAGATGTTGACGACATCATAACAACCGAACGTCCTTTGACGCCCTTCTCTCCGCCGGATGTCGAACCTCTTCCGCTGTCTTACGACTTTTCGAGGGACGAAGAGGACATACAAGCGATAAGCACACTCTGCAGCAGCCTTGGTGTGGAAGGCGGCGATACGAGCTCTGCCGGTTTTGATACAGCGTTCTCAGCCGTATTTCCTGAGTTCCAAGAACGCGCTGATAATGCTGTGGAGCTTGCTTCGATGGACTGGGTGTTCTGAAGCTATGGTTCCCTTCTGTGTGGCGGGACTGTTCACAGTCGTTTAAATTGAGGATCACTAGCACTTTGTGATCCAGTGAAACTATTATGTCCTTTTAGCAGACAGCTACTCGGTACTCAATGCTACGGCGTGACCAGACTATTTTACCTAGCTAGGAGTCACATTGGCACTGTGACTACGATAGTACCTGGTGGTCCAACATTGGAACCTGGTATCCATGTTCATGTGCTGGGTAATCATAATGCTCTCAAAATTTTAGTGAAATTTGCACTGTTTTCAGAAAATTAGTGCGCTCGTCAACGAATGTGACTACACCGATACCACTGCGACTCGCTATACATAGTCATTCAGCATAGAACAACGGAGCTACGGAGCACTGCACAGACACAAGCAGCTCGGACGTTCGGGATGGGGACCGTACTAGAGGCTCTGGCAAATACAGCGACGAGGGCACGGTTAGTGTCACCTCCACCAAGGATATGGAGTCGCCTAACTCTTAGGGACCAAGCATGGACTAGAGTGCCGTTTCTTCTCTTCTTAGTCGAATGCTAACGGCCCCCACCGGCATGTGCACCTGCTCCATTGACAGGCTACGGATCCAGGCGTTATCTCGATCATGTTCGATCCAATTGCTCATCCCTCGAACAAGTTGGTGGTCCCTACTCTGGAAGGTTCACGATAACCGACGGCATCAGTGGAAGATTTCTTGTTACTTCCAATAGCCGTGGCATAGTACCCCTTCGCGACTCTCCCTTTACAATTATGCCACTTTCCTGTTAGAAGGGCGGCGGGACTGCTCTTTAGCTTCTCCTGTAAAGGGTGGGCTCGCTGGGCTACCATTGGTATTATACACTGCCTTCCAGAAACATCTCGGTTTGTTGATAAAAGGTTCCTTCTCAGCTGCTCATCCTCTGAGGAGCAGCTCACATATCGCGGACACGAGAACAATCGTGAAGAGCATTGGATTGCAGTGTCTCGGTTTTCCAATCTCATCCCTTTGAGATCTTCCCCTTCCGCGCGCTAGCTAATCCAAAGTAGATCCACCCTACATGATTTTATCATGACAGATATTCAGCCGCGAGCGGTAGCCTCGATCACTCATTCTGTCTTGCGATGGATGAATACATGGTCCAACTGTGATTCGAGAGGGCACTCGTCGGATAATATGTTGCAAAGCAATAGTGAATGCCAGTCACCTGTGAATGAGTTCAAGATCAAGCCTGCTAGTGAGCTTGGTAGCGGGCTGTTCGTGGCACCTAACGTACGTAAGCTATAATAGGAAGAAAAGTCTGCAGCCTAATGATGATGCAGAATAGTGAACCAGTGAGTTTTGCATACCAGTTGATGAGACCAAATTCGCATACCAGGGCATAATTATTCACAATCTACGATTATTTGATGCTGTGTTCCAGTCTGTCCTGTGAAATTGCAAAATGTCAGTGCACCAAATTGTCGATACAATTTGGTGCCAACTCGTCACTGTGGACTGACACTGCCGTTCTCACTTTGTCAGACTCACGCGAGATCTATGCATGCCTCATGTTCTAGAGAGCTCGAAGTGATTGGGGACTAGTTTGTCCTGTTCAATATGAACAATTTCCAGTCACCGGTGGCTATGTTAAATGTTCTTAATTGTGAGACAAAAAGGATGCCCGCCACGATGTCAGGGATTAGTGTTGCAATAAGTAGTACATCAATGAGCAGCGCGCAGCCCTGCTGGCAGCCCTGCTGGCAGGTAACTATTGATATAATAACCATCACGTATTTTGGCAGATTGCCCAGACTGTTCACAAAATCTCAAACTCGAAGCTGTTCCGACCCTTAACCCACGCTGCTGTGACCCCAAACCCAACACCATGACAAGAATCAACCAACTCAACATCCGTAACTCCGATATTATCTGTGGAAGAGTAAGTGTGAGATGGTGTAGCCATCTTCAAAGTGAAGGACGCGAGGGCTGCGACGAGGTAACCGAAACCGTCGTAGTGCTCAAGGTCGTTGTGGATAGATTCTTCAGAGAGGCGGAGTCATCTTTAGATTGCTGCTGTGCTTCTTTTGAATTGAACACAGAATGCTAACTTTCTTTTCCATCATCACAGGGGAAAGGCTTTGACAGGTATGTGGGCAATCAAATCTTCCGCGACGTTATCAAGGAATATGCAGCCACCTACGTTGGCTACGGAGCCAACCGCACAGCGAAATCAAACACTATTCGCAAGATCTTTGAAACCATCGTGGTCTACAAGAACATGCGTTTCATTACACATGCAAAGAAACGTGGATGGGTTCTTATGGAGGAACGCGATATCAAGCTAAAGGTATGTTGTCTTTTCTCGGTCATTTCTTGGCTGTTTTCTACCTATCGCAAACTAACAATGTATCCTCTTGTTCTCTCAGATTGGGCATGCACTTCGTGATGCTGAGACGGTTCGTCAAAAGCAAGCAAGAAATACGATGGAGAGAAAGCGATCGAACAAGAAGAAAACGACGCCGGTCAAAAAGGAGCTACCAGCAGTCGAGAACCCTCTGTTGCGACTTGTCATCGATAACAACAATAACGAAAACACCATGCCCTCAGTGATTTCTCTCGCGCGATCCAATGAAGAGCCATCCTTGCAGTCCGAAGACGAGCGCACCGAGTGCGACAGCGACAGCGAAGCGAGCGTTCGTACTACAGGCGTGGTTTCACACTCACAACCCAAAACACAGTGCTGCTGCTCCTGTAGCTGTCAAGGGAGCACCTCCAGCTACAAGGGACAAGCAGTGAAACGCGACAGATTGTCACCAGCAGCTCTCTACAACGAATTGAAACAATTTCTACCGTTGGAGGACACTTCGTGCCCCAGCATCCCTCTCTGGGCAAATACACGGGACAATTGTGCTTCTGTGTCTGCTTCCCTCAATCCCTACTACGCGCCAGATGACAGCGAACCTTTCCCCCTCTCCCACGACTTCCCAATGGACAATGAAGACTTAAGCTCACTCTGCACCAGCCTGGAGAGAAGCGAGGTGCATTCCTCTACCTTTGATGCAGGTTTGTCGGCCATATATCTGGAATTCATGGAAGGAAGAGATCTGGAGGACGAGAAAGCGATTCTTGCTGATGTCCAGCCAGTGGACTGGCTGTTCTAAAGCTAATGAATCCAGTCTATCAATATATGCCGATGACATAAGTAGCTATAGTAATGGGAGTGCAAGCAGAGTGAACTAGTGAACCCATTATGTTGGCAACCCACCATAGCCGTGATAACCATAATTCACGATTTACCACCCGAGGTAAAAGGCACGATCGTGACAGGGTTACATATTCTTTACAGACGCTGCATTGGTGACTGGCGATGTCTTTTCAACTCAACAAATCGTTTGGTATTGTGCGTCTTCCATGCATTTTCAAACGTGGTTTGCAGTTTTGACACCAGAGGCAACAGCTATTAGTTAGGACAATCACCAAATCCAAAGCGCCCTCCAGCTTAGAGGAGTTAACTCAATGGTGTATGGACCCACAAAGAAATGTTTCTCCCACAACCCATAACATGAAATAAATACGCGTACTCTAACGTCCTAGCTAGCGACCTGCCGGCACAATGCTACATCTAGTTCTTAAGCTACAAATGCCAACGAGGAGGACGCCCTCGTAAGACACTGAGGGCATAGTGTTTCGCTTTAAGAGTAGGTGGGGCATTGATTCTGTAACAAAATAATTGCGTAAAGCCGACGAACAGGATCATTTCAAGAAACAGCCCATTGAAGTACTTGGCGCTATAGCGACTCGCTGAAGCGTTTGATCCTGTGTGGTGTCGGCTCGTTTTCAGACCAGATGGAGGTTGGGAGTCAAGTCAAGTACCTACACCGACCGGTTACCCTGCGACCAGCACCCTCGCGCCGACATGAGCTGCAGCATTACAGTGGTAATATCCTGTCTGTGACTGCTGCACTATCAATCTCCGAGCCCAGAGCTCATCCTCAGTTGAAGCGTTTTACTCATGTTGAACGTCTTCTGTGCATGGGCCCTCGAAGAAACGGCGAATGAGAGTCCGAGACCACAGGGAGCTCCGTGATCCCCACCAGCAGCAGCAGCCACATTTCCCCGAAGGATGTTCCTTTCAACGATACCACCGTCTTGATAGAATGCTACCCAACCCCTGGTCCACTGTTATGTGTGCTCGGCTAGAGTTCGACACCAGTCGTCGTTCAACCTGCTTACCTCGGAATAGGAACAGCTTACATGTCCTGGCACCTCCTGTCCCTGGTGCTATTAGATTATTGTCGTCGCTTGGTGTTCCTCTCCTCTGCCTTGTCAGTCCCTTGATGACAAGACAAACATAGGTCCATCCTACCCGCGAGCTGGAATTGCCGTGAGGTAACTTTATCAAGACACGGGAGCAGCTGCGGGCGATGGCTTTGGTCACCTGATAGCTTCATTGCTCGATCAAGGAATGTTCGAACCGTGATTCGGAGCACTCCTCAGGCCATACCCTGCTGCTGTAGGGAATGATTTTAGCAAAGCAATGAGACGCCAGTGACTTTTCGTGTTTGAGCACGGTTTGAGCAATCCAGATCTTTTCGTGGAAGGCCACCAGTGAATGGCCACAATATCAAATGTTCCCGATGCAGCCTGTACCGTGATCCTTAGGTAGTTTGTACCGTAGGGATGATGCAGAATAGTGAACCAGTGAGCTGATTCACAGTTTGCGAATTTGATTACAAGATGTGTCCTTCCGTGGATACATACTCGAAAATCGAGTTGTACTAAACCACACGGGAAAGGAAAGACATCACACGCTTCTCAAAAGTTCTCAATTGTGAGACGCAGACTGCTTATGCCACGCAAACGGGAGGATTCCATTATAAATAAAGGTCTGTGGTATTCTGCGGTACAACCCGCCGGATACCGACTGTGGTTAAAAATTCACTACGTTCACAAAATGTTTATCTTCGTTTTCCCGACACCTCCAACCCAACACCATGACGAGAATCAGTCAACTCATCATTCGTAACTCCGATATTATCTGTGGAAGAGTAAGCACCAAAGTGAAGTACATTCTGTCGATGCAGCTGCGAGACTCATAATAGGATTCGCCGTCACAACCACAGCAGTTCGGGGTTTGAAGCAATAATACCGTGCTAACACTCCTATTGTCGTCGCAGGGAAAAGGCTTTGACTCATGTGCCGGCAACCAAGTTTTTCGCGACGTTATCAAGGAGTATTCGTCAACCTATGTTGGCTACGGCGACAACCGCGCCGCGAAATCAAAGATCATCCGCAAGATTTTCGATGATCTTGTGATTCATAAGAATATGCGCTTTGTCGCTAGGGTGAGGAATCAGGGATGGGTTCTTCTCAAGTCGCGCGATATCAAACTAAAGGTACGCTGTTGGTTCTTCGCCTTGTGCTGCTGGAACGTGGTTTAGTTACTCGTAGTGTTCACTCAGAACCTTCTTCTTACAGATTGGCCATGCACTTCGCGACATTGATTCAGTCCGCCAAAAACAAGCGAAACGAAGAATGGAACTCAAGCGAGCCAAGCAGGATAAACTTCCAGTAGTCGCGATTGAGCTACCGATCGAGCCCAATCAAGTACGAGTCTTACAACACACCATTAAAAACGAGGCAAGATGCGCTCCCCCACAGATATCTTTCGCTCCCAACCAATCTGTGGTAGAGGCTTGGTCGCGCCAAAATGAAGAACGAAGCGTACCTCATCGCGACGAAAGCGGTCGTGTTGCGACCCTACATTCACACACGGATGCCACAATCAATTCGTATTGTTGCAGCTATCAAGGGAGCACCGTCTACGAGCAACATCACGTGAAACAAGACGAAACGGTTGACAAGAGCTCTGACGAATTAACTCTCTACGATGACTTGAAGAATTCGATCCCTCTCGATGATGCGTGGTGTCTCACCATTCCCCTCGTGCCAGATGTTGACTCGGTGCCGGACGAATGTATTTCACCGTCCTTCAACCCTCCCTCTACGCCGGATGTTGAATCTCTGCCTCTCTCTTATGACATCCCAATGGGCAAAGAGGACACATATCCCTTCAGCGCACTTAGCACTAGCAGGCTTGATGTGGACAGAAATGCAAGCTCCTTCAATTTTGATGTAGCCTTGTCAGCCATATTTCTAGAGCTCGCGGAAGGAGGAGATTTGGATGAAAAGGCAGCCCTTGTTGATGATGATGCGCAGCCGGTTTGGATGTTCTGAACCCTCTCCTAGGTTCTGGTCTTAGCGTGCCAGTCATAATAGTGTACAAGTACATGTTCATGCCCGCTACTGAGAGCATCTTGAGAGCTAGAAAATATCGGCACCTGCCGTATCCTAACTGGGGGCCAGTACACGCTACAGATTGTAACGACATTATAACCGACGCGCACGAATTATTCAGAAACAGCACGGAGAAGGAACCACCAATCATTCACCCTCAGTCCCAAACGATGTCGTCGTCCTCCTCGCTTGTTGACGAAGAAACGAGACAGATCATTCTGAAAAAGACTTGGTGTCACGGTCAATTGGTGCTGCCAGCTTTTGCAGCTCTTTACGTTTGGCTTGCGCTCTTTCGAGGATACAATCCTTTGGTCTTTCTCTATGCAGCCATTGTACTTCCCGCCTGGTCGTTTTATTCCTTTCAAGCCGTTTCATCATCCTATGTTCCTCTCCGACAATTGTGCTGCGGGGTGGTCTTGGTAGAAGTTGCCCATTTGGGAGTACTGGTCGTGGCAGCACAAGATCTTTCCATTGCGCTCAACATGTTGCTACTAGTAGCATCCGGGTTGTTCATGGTGGAAACTGCCGCATTTTTGGGAGTTGTCGCATTTCTACGAGAACCGGCAAGGACAAATGGTAGCAGTAGCAACTATCAAGATTTGCAAGACACAGTCACTGTGTTTGCTTAAAAGCAACAGGAACCATAGACATTGCGCGTTTCTACGGCTCGCGAGCAGCGGCGACGGCCCACACCATACTCGAATCAACTCATGGAGGAACGTCTTGCCAATCAAACCCGGTAGCATGTTCATCCACCAGAGCTGTGGAGGATGGATGACTGTATAACTTGGACCATAAGCGGCTGTAAACGTCACTCCTTAGTTTAGTGTCTCGTTTTCCTTGTGTGAAAAGAAAGGAGAGCGTCGGTGTATACTAGTTGCTGCTATTGTTTGAGACACGGAATTCTAGTATGCTCTCCTATACTCTGGATATGCTACTGACTACACGTTTCCATCTTGCCTCGCGGCATCCATTAGAAGATTACAAGATCGGATTCAGAAGCGTGTAGCTACAAGTAGACAAACTGTCGGGTCACAGAAGGTACGAAAGCGCCACCCCGGGTTGGTGGAAACATACGTAGGCTGGCTATAATGAATACTATAACGTAGTCTATTGAGGTGTTGCCGAGGACCGTACTATAGAGCCAGCCACGGGTGACGTTTCCACGCAAACGAAGATTGCTTTCTCGCCGGTAACCGCTTCTTGGCATAATCACTCAGATTGATATATGCCCATCACATCGCGAAATCGAACCATGCGGTATTCAATCAATCCTGCATCCGTCGGTACTTAGACGCATAGTACGCTCGATGACTCTTTTTGATTAGAAAGAAGATGAGACGCCTTCACTTTGTGGATTCCATCAACTAGGATTTCACGCGTTTTCAGGCTGACAATGACCATCCGCATGACTCTGCTTTCGACACCTAACCTCACAATCAAGCACAAAACAACCCAACAAGTTCAAGCAACTACATCCTGTTAGCTATCATGACGACTGACATTGAACAATCCAATCAGGAATCTGCAGATGAGCAGCCCCTGCCCTTGAATGACACGCAAGGTGCTGCCTACTCGAAAGGAGCAGCTCTTGGCATGAGCATTGTCTCTAAAAAGTACGATCGCAATCAAAAGGGCTACCTCGATTCTACAGAAATGACACTGCGCCAGCTAGACACGGAGAACAAGGGTCACTTGGATGTGGACAAGGTCTATGATATCATGAAGGAACTTCGTGCCGAACAAAAGAACAACATGTCGCTCAAGAAGATCATTTACGCACTATCTGCGTTTTCGGTGCTACTGTGTCTCGCTAACATTGGTACCTCGTTTGCAGCTGCTGTTTTAGCCAAGGATGCGTCGGTCAACACTCATACTTTTGACTTGAATGTCAAGGGCACCGACCAGCGAGTTGGTGTAACATCCAAATCCAATGTGGTCAACTGGAACTACCCTACTGGCAGTGATGGTCGTCGCTTGCAGCTTGGCGACACCATCACTCTGGAAACAGCCCTCGATTGGTGGGACAATGTCTGTGTTGGTTTTGACATGGCCGACTTTAAAGCAGTTGATGAAAACACAGCAATGAGCCGCTGTGATTCCATTGTCACGCAAGGTTTCTTCTTGGGGAATGCATGGTGAGTATCGATAGTGCAGAATACAGACACTTTGAAAGTCATTTTCTGTTTCCAAAGTGAAAGGGTCATTCTCTCATCATTTCGCATCTTCTTCCTCTCTACAGCCCTCATTTTGGAATTGGTCTTTTGCCGCACGCCGAAGGAGTTCAAAAAGTGGACGACATGGTTGTCTTCAAGTACGACGGCTTTCGTGGATATTGGAATTATGGGACAGTCACAATTTCTTGCCCCGCATCGGGTGTTGGTGACTGTACCTACACTGGTCTTTCTTGCATCCCCACGTGCGAGGCATGCGATAATAACGGCCAGAAAGTGTATTGGATTTGCGAGACTGGCTACTGTGATTGCTCTCCCAGGACGTGTCGGTCTGAACTGTTGTATGAATGTGGGCAGACGGCAACTTGTATGGTTTAGGCTCAGCCTGCTGCTCTTGCATAGTATATCATTGATTAATACCAAGTATCCTCAGCACCTCGAAATTACATTGCAACCCGGTGGCGTACATTAGACTTTACAATCCTTGTCTGCAACACTCTTTCTGTAGTGTTCCGCCTACGCCTAGCTCGAAGACGCGAATTTCATGTAGGGGTAGTTACGGGTGGTTCTGGAAATATAGACATAACTCCTGGAAGCTCTTCACACAGCTGGTCGCTCGCTCACGCTTCTTCGCCACTGGAATAGCCTCTATAGAAAAAATAAAGGTATAAACATGTCTGGCCATCTAGCTAGATTCATATAGTCGAAAACGCCTGCAGAAGCTCGCAAAAACAGGATCCAAAGCAGTTGCACAAAATTTCTGCCGGAACTTACAGTCGGCGCGGATGACTTGAACCCCAGCGCGTTAGTTTCACCATGTACAATGTACAGTACCGGTAGGACAACATTGTACTTGTACCCAGTACCCAGTAGACTACGTACTGCACGCATGTAAAAGTACTTCGGTTTCATTCTAGCGGGTAATGGCTGATTTCTACTTTGGCTTTCCACGAAAGATGGTTCCAGCCAAGAACCCGCCTACTCCTCGCTCCTTGACTTCTGAAGTCACTTCCTTCCCAACTTCCTTTCCAGTTCCAACCATGGCCTTGCCAAAACCAAATCCTCTGCCAACTGCATTCTTGATTCGTCCAACTGGTTTCGAGAATGCTTTTCCAATGCCCATGGAAGACTTTTTGTGTCGTTCACTCCATGGCGAAATGCCAGGTAGAGCGTGCAAGCGCAAGACACCAGAGCTGCAACCAGACGCAGCAACGATCGGACGCATCAACGACGGTCCAAAGTCGACATCCCATGCAGCAGGTGTGTTCTCGTCCAGCTCATCTGTTTCCGTAATGTGCCACTCGTCGATGAACTCAAGCGGAGTAATAGCGGAGATTCGGTGAATAGTGACTCCACGACCACTGCAAACTGTAATGGCCGTTCCGTCTGGAGTACAAGTAATCTTATGAGGGACTCCTCGCCAAGACTCCAAAGCCTTACTCCCCAAAGCCACACCCTCGAGGGAGAACAGATTCAATGAAATGACATGTCGAGTCGCAATATTTTCAGCATTGTATATCGACGTTTTGCACACGGTAACGACAAAGCCTTGAACGCTAAGTCCCAAGGCTGGGGTATCACAGAACACCGTCTTGGTCTTGGCATTCGACGATAGCATACTGAGCGGGTTCGTGGGTGGAGGCCACGAACGAATCATGGCACCGTTTCCAATGCTAAAGATACAGCACCGTTCTTGAGAAACGGAGGCGCAAATATGAATGGCACTGCTCAAGGCAACCGCTTGCACTTTGCTGCCACCATGTCCTCTCATACGAATACGCGGTCTGAGCGGCAAATAGTGCGACGACATGAACCGCCATAGTGAAGATCCGCCATCAGCAGAACCGACAATCGCGAGTTCACCTCCGACGCCGCCATGGCCAGCAGCAGTGCCGATTGGATCCATGGCCACGCACGTTATGCGTGCTGAATGAATGCCAGGCACCAAAGCTTCTCCCTTGACACTTGCCTTGGCGGGGTCAACAAGTTGCATGGCTAGCCCACCTCGTCCATCACCATCACTCAAGACCAACAACACCGAGCGACTTGCAAATAATGTCTTGGAGATGACAACCGCTGGGACTGGACCATCACGAGATGCAGGTGTATGAATCAAACGTGGTACAGTCTTGAAGCGTGGCAACTCTCTCTGGGCTACAAAGTTGCCCTTGTCAATAGCTCCGTTCACGTCGTCGTTTGCGACGTCCTTCTCTTCATCGCTGCTTGGTTTCCATGCCCAACGGAAGGAGTGGAAGATACCGTTACCATCAATAGCCAAACATCGATCCACGCCAGCCAAACGAATCGCAATCAAGTCTGCGTGAGGACCTGGCGGGGGAGCATCCAGGTGAATCCAATGGGATGCAGGTGCAGAGAAGAATGGCAAAAACAAGGGTTCACCGAACACTCGTTGAGACCCATCCAAGTTCGTCTCGACAACTCGTATGCTATCTCCTGTTGGCTCGGCTCCTTGGGTGTAGGCACTCAGCATTTGATAAAAAGTCAGCTTGCGAAAGTTGATAGTCTTCTGGACACGGTGCACATGTGATCGTACAAAGAGCTGCATCGGACACTGTCCAAAGTGAGCAATCTGCAGCTCAGTTGCTTCACGGAGTCCCGCGTCTTCGATAGCAGCCACGTCCACACTTCCATAGTAAGTCAGATAGAAGAAGACATTGTGCGCCTTGATGGCCTCTGGTCCTTGTTGCTTCCTCCCGAAGATCAAATCGATCCAATCTGGAAGCATGTCTGAGCAAATGTCGCTTTCAAGCGCATTTCGCATCACTTCGACAAACATTTCCGGACTCTTCTTGGCCCAAGGAGGCAACGTCACATCGCCAAGCAGCTCACCATCCTGAGATGTTCCCAGCTTGAATCGATTCGTATTCTTGAGAAAGCCTGGATTGCAGTACCATTCCGGGGTTAGCTCCTTGACTTCAGCGGCACTATAACCCGTACACATGTCCCACGTGCGGGGGACCGAACTGAATAAGCGGTCAGCTACGTCAAAGTAGCCACCCTGTAGCTGTCGATGCAACCCAGCAAATGGGTGCATGCGAACCAAAAAGTGCAACACAACACCAGCACTGGTCGAGTAATGTGATCCATACATGAAGGGAGGGATGGTTGGGTCGGCAAATGTGTCAAAGCGCTCCACAAAGTCTTGCAAGCGCTTTGGATTGAGGGCTCCAACAGGTTTCGTGAGATCACGAAAGTTGGCTCTATCCGTCAAATCTGGAATCTCTTCCGATGTGTAGTTCGACAACACCCACGGCATGACGGGATACTGACATAAGTCGTTGTAACTTCTACCAGCCAGCATATTGAGGTGGAGAAGGTAATCAAAGTTGGTGATGCGACCCTCCACCCAACCCATGGTGAGCCTACTCAGCTGCTCATGTAAGAATTGACCACTCCTGTCGGGCCACTGTTTTATGGTCTGAGGTGGTGATCGCCGCATGACGGCATGTGCTGCATCATCACGACGTCTATTTCCATCGAGACCCGAGCCAAAGTCCAGGAACAACGATGTGGCTGGAGAGTATAGTCCAAACCCGCCAAAGGAAGAACCTCCAGAGGGAATGAAGAACATTTCCAACGCAGAGTCACGCAATCGATAACGACGAAGGTAAACATGCGAGAGTTCGGAAAGATTCCAGCGAATCGACTTGGGTCTCATGGCTGCCATCTCCTTTTGTCGCCGTTCCAAGAGTTCTTGGATTTTGTCTTGCACTACTCCATCACGATCCACAACTTCTGATGCACCACCAGCTTCCTCAATGAGCCGCTGACGCTCGGCTTCCTCTCGAACAGCCATGAGCTCACCTTCAAACAGGCCAGCAGCTTCCGAGTCGTATTCAAGGATCAAATGGGTCGTCGACAAGAGGATTGTGCACTTGCGACTTCCTTCTGCCTTGACATGGAGACAATTGTCAAAGTGCTTTTCAATCAAATGAGGCGCTGAAGAGTGCAGCAAGCTCAGGATTGATGACGAGTTGTCTGGTGGATGAGAGTATATACTCGAGGCAATGTGATGGTTGGCGCTTCCCTGATCCTTGTTGGCTACACGTGTGGCTGTAATACCACTCTGCGAACCGTCCGTAGTAGCTGTCGCGGTGTCTGTATCAGTCGAATCCTTGGTGGCAACCTCATCCTCAGCGTCGTCACTGCGGGAAGGAAATCCAAGAGAACCATCTCCATAAATGTCTTCATCCGAATGCTCCTCCATCATATCGCCGTCCTCTGTAGCGAGCTCAGTTGTTAGCAACTCGGGTAGCTCGTCTTCTGCAATCTCCTTTTTGGTGATATCCACAATCTCCAAATTTCCAGTCTCGACTAGAGTTCGAATCGATGAGTCCACCATGGATCGTCGAGCTTCGCCAGCTTCCATCTTGGTACTGCCACGACGAAGAGGTCCAACTGAATCATCGTCCTCGTTGGCAGCATCAGCGTCTTCTGAATCTGCTGATTTGGACGGTTGACTTTCGTCCATGTCATTGTTATTGCCATGATCGAGATACTTTGGAATGTAGCGCTTGAATTGTGGATTGCAGGGCATGGTGACAAGTCGACTGCGAATATCACGATTGCCATCGGCAATGCCGCGTTCCCACATCTTCTCCATGCCGCAGTCATCTCCGTCCTTGACAATCTCAAAGTATCGCGACCAACAGTATCGTTCGGCGTATGCTTGACAACTGTACCGATGGGACGGCAAAAAGGTATTGACATAGTCGCTCAATCTTGATTTCTCCACCGAAGCCATTTCGATATAGGTGCTCATGGCATCGGCAGCTGTCTCGGAACGAGGAAGTGGCACTTGACCTTCTTCCGGGATCTGTTCCGTGAGTTTCGAGTCATCGTATATGCCCACAACCTCGGAATCCTCTGCATCTTGCAACATGCTGGCATCCCACGTGTCCAAAAAAGGCATTAACAGCTTTTGGATAATGTCTGCTGGAACATCGTCACTGCCATCTTCCTTTTCTTTGGCAGCCTTGATGAGAGTCGAGCATTCTTCCAAGGCAGCTCCAAGACCCTTGTATTGGTCCCATCCGAGACGAGCCGCTCCTCCCTGCAACATGTTTTCCAGGCCAGCACCGTCTTCGTGGAACATAACAAAGTCCTGCGAAGGCTTCTTGTTGTTGTTGTTGGTATCGCCAGTAGGAGCCTGGTTGGTGTCAAAGGTGATTTCTTCCGACGATTCCTTAGTCTTGAGCGCCGCAGCTTCTTCTGGAATCAAGTCACCACCTAGTATCATGCGTTCCACTTCGCGCGAGGCTGCTGCAGCTCCATCATCATCTTCTTCATAGGCATCAAACAAGGCTTGTTCTCGACGACGACGTTCACCTTCGTATCGAACACGAATTTCTTCCAAAATGGCTTGCAACAATACGCCAAGTTCAACCTTGTCTTTGGCGGAAGGTTCGTCTTGCAAGAGTTGACGCATGGACGCCATGCCCTGCAAGGCCACATCACGTGCATTCCAAAAGGAAAGACCAACAATGGCGGCAATGAGCGTGTGTTTGAGTTCCTCGAACAACAAATCCTTGATCAAGACTGGCTTATCTTCTTCGACCAAGACTTTAGAACCCGTCTCCTCCAAAATGCTCCCTAGACTCTTCATGGCAACACGAAAACATGGCTGCAAGACTGGAAGCAACAACTTGGAGGATGCTCCTGGCATTTCGGGTGGAACAAAGGACTTTCGAAAGGACGAAGGTGTACCGACGTCGTCCATTTTGATGGGGGAAGTGAGTGGATTGTGCAACCCATCCGATGCCTCCACAATGTTTTGCAAAAGAGTCTCATCCGCGTCCTCCTCTTCCGGCGGTTGCGATGGTTCCGGTGGAGTGGGTAGAATCAATTGACACCATCCAGTCATTTCGCGACCATAGGCCAGCACGTTCAAAAGCGCGCACTCGAGCAAGACTTGATCTCGCGAATACTGCGATCCAGGTTTCTTTTTCATCAAGTCCTTTTCCTCCACCAAATCACACAATCGTGCGACAGCGCCCGACAAGGAGGGACTCCACAGTTCCCACTCAGAATGTCGACGTTGTACCTTGGTGAGACAAATGGCAGCCAACCGACATAGCACATTGTGTGAATAGTCCTCCGTTTCCTCCGTGGACTCTTTTGGAGTTGTGTAGTTGGTGGCATCCTTCAAAGTGGCCACCACACTGCGCCAAAGTTGAGTCGTACTGGCGGCATCGGTACTTGACGACGACATGGTGGACGAGAGCAGGTCCGTGATTGTCGATAAGAGTTGCTTTTGACACGCAGATAGCTTGGTGACAACATCCTTGTCCGCATCCGAAACGGTCCACTGAGGATCCAATACATCATCATCGCCCTTCTCATGAAAGGCCGTGGGTGTTACATCGACCCAAGATCCCTCCATGGTGTTTTGCTGCGGCACCTTGTAGGGAACAATTGGCGTAGTATCATTGTCTTTGTTGCGTCGCTGACAAATGTGGTATTCCAACCACACCGTCACCAGTACCAAGTGTGGAATGTAATCCTTGGCTGCCTTGAATAGTTGCATGGACGCTGCATCATGGCGCTTGTTGTTGTTGTTCTTGCCCATACTCGAAGATGACGACGATGAATGAACGGTACCACCAAAGATACGATGAAAGGAAATGGCCAAGGCGACGCTGATGGATTCCAAAATTTTCAATTCATGGAGGGAAATTTCTCCATCATTGTGCACCAATGACATGACGAAGCCTGGAAGGAGTGGCATCATGACTTGAAGTCGATCCGACAAGAGTTCGGAATACGTCCACGTTTCCGAGTGAGAGGGTCCAATCATGAGGGACATGCTGGGGGCTGGAAGAAAGAGAGTATGAATGAACTGGCACGACTCTTCGACGGACTCGGAATCGACAAGACAATTCTTGAGGGAACCAGCCAAGCCAGAGGCCAGCAAGAGACTGCCGGTGGATTGAGCAGCAATGCCTCCTTCAGGACCTGAGATGGATGTGACCCACTGCATCAGAGGAAAGAAGAGAAGAACAATCGTGAGAATATATGCGCATCATTGAAACACAAGCACCATCACCCACACATGTTCATATCATCACATAGTGTATTACTCACAGCAAACAATGTTAGTGCCATTCTCCAATGATGTTCCCATTCGACCTGAACCTTAGTAGTAGTCCCCTCATTGTCTGGATTATTATTATTGGTGCCACACGACGATGACATGCTTCGTTCTCCACAAAAGACAGTGCGGGACAGTAGCATGGGTGCCACGACATCATGGTATTGTGACATGATGAGATTGCGTCCCATGCGGGACGCAATTTGAATCAAATGCTCATCTTCTTCGGAATTGCACCAAATCAATATATTGTAGAGCGACGAGAGAATGACATGCGTCCCGACACTTCCCAACGGCAAATCGCACAGGGCCCCCATGCAGGCGGCCACATCGTGTTCGCCAATGGAAATATTCTTGCGATGCGACAATGACGCCAGCAACATGTGTTGAATAATCTCAGAAAGGCGCGCGGCAATTTCGACCGTGGCAAATTCCAAGCGCGAGCGCAGCAAATCCAACAAGGACTGCAGTGGCAGCTGTCGTCGCAGAATTTGACCACCCTGCACATTGCCATAGCGCCACGATACTTGGGATAAAATGCACAGCAGTGAATCTTGTGACTTGCCCCACAGATCCAAATTCAACGCGAGTCCAAAGACGGCCGACAGGGCCAAGTCGGACGATCGCGAAATGCGCGTCGCGGGTGAAAAGTCCACCTCCAATGCCACGCCACAACAGACGGCAATCAAGTGAGCACAGGCTTGGGCAATCGCGAGTGGAACCGTAGGTGGACATGCTTCTTCGTGTGTGGGACGCCACCAGGGGGGTTCGGGGGGCGAGTCTGGGCGAGACGACGACGACTTGGCATCAAAGACTTGTAGTGAATGCGCTCGAAGTAGTCCGCGTCGAAGACAGGATGCGAGGTTATGCAAAATACCGCCCTGCAACACTTGTTCTTGCACGCGCGCTCCTCCGTATTGAATCGCGTCGGCGAGCAATCCAATCAGACTGGCCGCCCATGCTCCATGGTTGCTGTAGAGTTTATAGAGGAAATCCAAACTCTGGCGCACCAAATTCTTTTGCAAGTCCAGTCCATGACCTGCCGGTAGTTGCGCGAGAAAGAACGGCACAATCAAGGCTGGCAGCAGGCCCTGTTCTTGCAATAACGTCGACAGATTGGGCGTCGTCGTGGTCGAATCAACGTTAATGTATTGTCCAGTGTCTCCACATTGCAACATGAAATCCGACAAGGCATGCACCAAGTGACAATTGTGCAAAAAGTGCAACGTGGGTGGTGGCTCGAATCGATGCACCACACTGGGCTGCAGCAGTCCCACCTTGGGCGTCGCATCGGAATCACCGGGCAAATACAATTCCGACAGGACAATTCTACCCTGAATGACGCGCGCTGACGTGGAGGAGAATGCGTGCACCACCTTGTCTTGCAACTGTTGGGCTTGCAGCGAGAGAGGATGGACGGATAGGGGAATGCCCACATTGGGTCCTTCCAAGGAACTGCCCTTGGTCCAATTTTCAATGGGCGGCAGGGGCGTGACAATCTTGCCCCCCTGTTGCAGCGACATGCTGACGCCGCCCACGTAGAGGAGGGCTTGTAGGTCGCTGGCAATGACTTCGGGGTGCAATGCCATTGTTGCCATTTGGAAATGAAAATCGTGTTTTGACGTTGAATCAGTACCATTCAATTCGGAAGCGCTCTTTTCAAAGTCCTCCTTAGTATTAGCATCACTCTTGCGCACCACGTTGATTCCTCCGTGACAAAGGTTCGAGAGAATCGTGCAAGACGTCATTGGAATGTCCACCACAGGATACGGCACTTCTCCTCTGCCTTGAAGCGTTCCATTGACGCTTACCGTCCATTGAGGTCGTTTGAGATAGGGGAAATTGTGTGTAAAGCCAATGAGACTCCATTCATTTTTTGGAACGTGCAGGGGTGTTTGAAAGAGTATAGACGAGACTTTGGGCGACAATCCGTACGCCGTCAGTGTCGATGTAAGGTACCCATCGGGCTGCAAGGTCCAATCACCACATTGTACACAGATACCAGACTCTGTAGTAGAAGCTGCATTATCTTCTGTCCCCTCGGGTGCTGTACTGAAGCGATACCACATGCGCTTCGTCTTTGGTTGCTGTAATGTAGAAGAAGTAGTACCATCATCCTTTCGTTCACTCCCCACAATGGGTCGTATCCAAAATAATAGACTGTAGGCTTTGCGAAAAATCTTCCATTCGAGTGGGGGCAAAATTCCCTTACTTTCTTCACCCAAGATAATCACTGCATCCGTTTGACGAATGAACGGCCTCCATTTCTTGGCCTCGTCCGCTGGACCGTACACTAACTTCGTCAATTCCGAATGAATATATTCTGTCAACGAGACTTCTTGCATTTCATCGTCGTCTTCTTCTGGTTGCTCATCAGCTGGTTGTTTCGATGCAATCTCAGCTTTTTCTTCTACCAGAGGCTCTACTTTCTCTTCTTCCTCCTCCTTTGCTCCTCCTTCTTCTTCTTGGTTCGTTTTAGTCTCTTCTCCTTCTACTGCTGGTTCTATATTCGAGGATGACATGGCTTGTTTCTGTTCCTCAGCCGCTTGTTGCTCAGCCAACGGTTTTGCTTTTGCTTCCAATTTTGCTTCTTCCAGAGTTTCTGCTTCTTCTTCCTCCTTTGCTTCTCCTTCTTCCAGTCTTGTTTCAGTCTCTTCTCCCCCTTCTTCTTCTGTTGCTATATTAGAAGACGACGACATGGTTCGTTGAGAGACAAGCAGCGGATAGAGCAGCAAAGAGAGAGAGAGCAGTATCCTCAACAGCAGCAGTGATGGGGGCAATGCAGTCTTTCTTTGTGAGGTAGGGTCATGACCGTTTTGGTATACATCCTACACCACAGTTACCAATTTGCTACCGTTGCTGGATCCAAAGCGAATCTACAGTCGGGTCCTGGCAATTGACTCTACAGTACCCCCTGTACTTACTGGCGGTACAGTACCGTAAGTACTGGTACACAGTTTACTTTCAACAAAATTCAAATGAAAATATCTTACCGTCGTACTACTAGTAGTGTTGGCACGACTGTGCCTCCTCGGTGTAGTCACGCACGCCAAGGAGCTTGCAGTTTGTGCGCGAAGAACCACACATCACGCGGTGTTTTCATCGCGTGTAGCTAGTAACAGTTGTTAGAGTGCTTTCACCCAGCTACGAGAAAGGTGAGCAAAAGAATAGGGTAGTAGTAGTAGTAGTATCTGTAGCTGTCTGTCTACTATCAAGAGCACTTTGCTTGTCTGTGGCAGCACAGCAGCTGTCT
>JAVCKV010053444.1:0-22837 GCA_032274145.1 Herpochondria borealis | reverse complement strand
CGATCTTCTTGTCCTCGAGAAGTTTCGTGACTTGCATGCACGGAACCGAAATCACCCCAGTATCCGTGGTTGTCCACCTCTCCTTGTGCTTCTCGCTCATCTCTTTCGCAACACCGCCTGTAGCACCATGTTCGCCAACCTGGAACTCAATTGAGTCACCAAAGCACATCGCTCCATAGACGTTTATAGCATCAGGTCGATTCGCTTCCATCTTCGCAAAGTTATCAGGAAACGCCTCCACCAAAAGAGTGCGCCAACCAAGGGCATACTGTACAGACGACGACAAGTCAAGTTAGTGAATGCATCGGATCGGGGAACGGCCACAACAACAACAACACCTTTCGTTTAACGTACCTGGAAGTACCAAGAGTTGCTGAAAGTCTTTCCATCGTAACCACCCATTTCCACAACGGTACCTCTGCATTTATTCTTGAAGAAGTGTTCGATGACTGTTGCATCCTCATGATACTGGGAGAGGAAATCAACGCCAGACTTGGCCTCACATTCTTTAAGCTCTACTGACTTCGGGTCACCAGTGAGGCCTCGGAGCTGAGCGGATGCACCGGAGAGAAGACAGAGGGTGGGCATAATAGTCTTGAACATCATGGTTGGATAGTTAAGCGAAATTATGGGCAGTCAGCTGAAGAATGAACCAAAATCGCGTCATTTTCCATGACCTAGAACACCTTTTGTGTCAGAATGAATGTCCGAGAATGCGATTCGTCGGTTTTTCTTCTAAACTTATGTCCGTGACAGAGCCCTCTTGCGATGTCTGTGAGAGTATGCTGTGGTGGATGACTGGTCATCGGAGAATGGCTAGCTGGTACCACGCACACATGTGCTCGTAAGGTCGGAAGAGGCTTTAGCCAAGAGTAGCAGAGGTCATCATCAGGTACATGTAGGTACCTAGACTATGTACCAGTATTCATGTCCTCCGAAATGCCTCCTTCGTTCTTGCGATGTCTTCGACTTTTACTAGAACTCTAAAAGAAGCCACAAGAGCGGGACCAGCAGCAGTGCTACGCACGAGTAGCATTCAGAATCACCCGCAGCCCTCGTTACTCGAGTTGCTCTCAGATCAGGTTTCGAGCACAATTGCTATCACCAAAACTACGACCAAACATATGTCAATTCTTAGCTCTAGATTATGTTTGGTTTAAGCTTCCACATCTGAAAAGATTCTGTATCCTCCTGAGCTTAGGACTCATTGTGTTGTGGAACGAGGTAACGGGTGCTCCGTGGAACTAGCTTTGGTCGGGTCGGACATCTGAGCCTGCTTCTGCCTGGCAGTACCAGCCCTCCGATCATCGTCGTGATGGTATGTCTCCTTGTACCATTCCGCTGTTTTTCTGATTCCTTCTTCAAAGGACGTTTGAGCTCTGTATCCCAACATGAATTGCGCCTTGCTCACATTGGCACACGTGTAAGGGACGTCACCTGGTTGGTCAGGCAGGACACGAATATTGGCCTTCCTACCAACGTGCTTCTGAACCAAATCAATGAACTCCTTCAGAGAAGTGCCAGAGCCCTTTCCAAGATTAAAGATCTCGTACTTATGAGGCCGGTCAATCGAACGGATGATTCCGTCGACAATGTCATCAATGTAGGTGTAGTCACGACTTGACGACCCATCACCAAACTGCTGAATTTCGACTCCGCGGCTGACACGATCGATGAATTTGAATGGGGCCATGTCTGGACGACCGCGAGGACCGTATACCGTGAAGAAGCGGAGACCTGTCACGTTCAGCTTGTAAAGGTGATGGTATGTGTAGGCGAGCAACTCGCAGGCCTTTTTGGAGGCTGCATAGGGAGACACTGGACAATCCACGGCTTCGTCTTCTGAGAAGAAAGTAGACGTGGATCCTCCGTAGACAGAGGAAGAAGATGCGAAGACAAAGTTCTTGACTCCATACTTGTGTGACAGCTCCATCAGCCGAGTAGTGGCCTCAATGTTGGAGTGGATGTACACGTACGGGTCCTCAATCGATGGTCGGACTCCCGCGCGTGCAGCCATGTGACAGACCCATTCTGGTTTCGTTGATTCAAAGACGTCCAACATGAAGGACTCGTCACAAAGGTCGCCCCGAAAGATCTTCACCCTTTTCGAGCCGTATTGATCAATCAAACGGCTCATGTTGTTTTCCTTGATTTGTGTGTCGTAGTAGTCGTTGACTTCGTCCACAATTACAACATCATCACCACGGGCGAGTAGAAAGTCAGCGACGCTGCTGCCAATGAAGCCAGCTCCACCAGTAACTAGAACCTTCTTGTATCCAACATGCGGCTCAACAAACTGGTGTTCGTCTTCCTGCCAAGAACAAGCGCTGTCTGAATCCAATGAAGATGCTGAAGAATCTGGAGCTGTCGTGGATGGTGTAGTGGAGACAGAAATGTCGTCCAAAGGGGTGAGGGATTTACTGAGAGGTGAAGAGTCCATGATAACAATTGTTTTGTTCCCTTGTCGATCGATTGAGTACAGTTACGGCTTCGAAAGAAAATTAAAAGTGAGACCACAAAGAAAGATGAGGTTTGTGACCAGCTCATTCGGTTGTACGTGTACCCAAGTACAACGAATTCGAAAGATGCGTCGCCCGTTCGTACGTATTTCTACATTTGTTTTAGGTAAAAACACGATCCAGTCATGTCGATACAGTGTCGTTGCCATGCCAACGCGGTAAGACAGATCAGTAAAACTGCTTGAGAGATACATGTAGGCCACTCAATTTATGGTAACGCGATGATCAGCCTATTCCTCGATTCCGGCTCAAGCTCTCTCTAGCATTGAAGCGCGATCTGATTAGTACCATCGGACTTCCCTACAGGTCTGCAAAATGCTGAAGAAGCCACTACATGTAGAGCTAAGAAAGAAAAAGCTGTGCCGTTGTACCTGCGCTAAGCGACCATGCTACGTAAAGCTATACTCTCCTACTCTTTAGAGAGAAGATGCTTGTTAGTGCTCATGGACTCTCCAACTACGACAAGCTCTCGACACTTACTTTGCCATGAGTCCAGTCTCCTTGCCAGCCAGTAGTTGCTGTATGATCCAGCGCGGGCCTCTGAAGAAGGCTGACCAGTGACTGCTTCAGAAGGACGCTTCGTGGGATGTCTGGATGGGCCTGGAAGTCGAGGTGATTTGACATATTCCCATCCGACGTACCGCTCGAAAAATTCTTGGCCCTTTAGCATCTCGATGTCAAGGGACTCACCATTAGCACAAGCGGGATGATGGCAATACTTGAGGTCGAACTTTGTCTTCACGACGAGATCGCCTGTGTCGTCATCGATAGAGAACTCGGTATCTCTGCCTTCGATACGGAAGACCTCGCCATCTCCTCTCCTTAGGAAGGGGCATTTTGGCTGGACGGTCCTTTACCTAAGAAGCGAGATTCTCGAGTTTAATGGGTCGCTTAACGCGTTTTCTACCGTTCGGTTGATCCTTCTCATACCACGTTTCGGCTGCTTGAGGGCTCGCTGATCATCCTCCGGTGGCAGCTTGGCTCCTCGCAGTTGCACCACAGCGGTGTCTGCAATTGATGGGCCGGCACCTATTCTGATCGCGTACACGTATAACGTACCAGCTGTGGTCTTGCGGATCGGGTGCTGTGTGAGTTAGACAAAACTGCGACAAGCCTTGCAACAAGCCTCTCCCACGGACAAGTGCTTTGTCAAGTCGCTTCTTTCTACGGCACACGCGTTCCTTCTCATTCAGGTTCCTGATATATGTTGTAAGCAAACGATTCTTCACCTTGTACTGGACCTTGATCTTGGGTGTAGTACGACACTTCTTTTCGGGTCTTCGGAGTTAGGATCATCCGGAGGGGGATCTTCAGGGATAGGAGTGGGATCATCTGCGGCGAGATCTTCTGGCGTGAATTGCCTCCTACATATTTCATAACCGGCCTCGTGACCGCGATTGAACTTTGCCTCGGGTGCATCATTGCGCTCAGAGTATTCAGGAAGTTCAAGATGGAAGAGTAGTTTCCAAGCCCACGCTCCGCTTTTGTTCGGCGCGTTCCAACACCGGACAGCGCTCATTACTCTGGTGATGTTGTCGAGCCCATTGTTCACTATGAAGTTCTACTTGATTATTGAGTTCATCAACCCATCTTTCCGTAGTTCATTGATCTCGAGATCATCGAACTGAGCCTGCACCATGCGGCTACATTGGTGCTGTTTTGCAGTCCGGTGCCCTGCGCAGAGTTTCTGCCCACTGGCATCCTCTGCTGAACACTTTAAGTCGACTCGAATATCGAAATTCAAAGGAACGACTAGAAGCCAATCGCAGGTCGTCGCTCGCTCACCAGCAGCGGAAGTCACGTCTCCTCTAGAGATGGGTTTCAAGTTATAGTTGTGACCCAGGGGCAACTTTGTCCTACTTGTGCGGCCGGCGGCATCTCTATAGAACAAGCCGCAACTCTCGCGGCCGGCACTTACGGAACCCAGACGAACAACAAAGTAGTTAGTATGACTACTAGTGAGTACATGTACAAGAAGCCCTCTTGCTGACTGTAACATAGAGAAGCGAGACTGATGATTCTATGTAGAAAAAGAAGTATTGCACTGGCACGAGAGCCTGATGTCTTGTATGTGTGGGATTTCGAATTGTACTGTAGATATAGTCCAGAACTAGACATGCATCTACAAATAGCACCCCACGACGCAGTTTACTACAATCCACTCACTGATGGTCGCAAACAAGTGAATAAAGTCGCATTACCAGCTCGGTTGGATCTCTTTCTCTCTTCTATATTCAATATTGTAGACACATTGCGGCAGTCGAGCATGCACCAGCCAGAAATTCCACTATCGTTGTTGTCTCGCGTGTTCGTTTGTTCGTTCGTTCCCTCCTTGATTGTAACCTTCAATCTTGACTCTTCATGAAAAAGTTGGGATCTCGTCGAAATCGCGCTTCGAACCGTTTCATCCATCGATCAAAGACATTTGTGGGTACCACTAAATGGTTGGCGCCGCTGCCGCCGGTATCAAAGGACTGCATGAAATGAAACAAATCAGTCGCAATCTTTTGTGCCACAAAGAGTCGTCCATCGTACGGGGTGCCGACCGTGTTGGTAATTTCTGACAGGGGTTCCATGGAAACTCCCACGACAACTTGAGCACAATCCGTTCCTTGCAAGTTGTTGATTTGATCATGTTGCGACCAATTGGTCCGAAAGACACCTGATGGATTCGTAGGTGTCAATGATCCCAAGAGTTCAAAGCCGGTGGCGACTCCATCAGGCAAGACAATTTGCCAATAAATCAGTAGACCGTGTGTGGGAGGAATGGGAGCATTGGGGAGTATAAAACAAACAACTTGTGCGACGGTCGAAAGGGGCATGGGCAGGTCGCCAGGAGCCGAGAGTGTCAGCGTCAGCTTTGACGCATCTGTCGCGACAAAGTCAGTCCGTACAGGACCACCTGGAACGAGGAAACCAAGGAATTGTTGAGGAGGAGCTACTGTCGGGGGGATGTTCATTGTGAATAAGGTTGTAACGGGTTGTATTGAAGCAATGTAATGGCAGCTCCGTGACTGTTGTCGAACTCTGTTTGCTTCTCTTTGTAATTTTGGTTGTGATTGTGTGATGTCATCTTGAGTATTCATTCCCTCATTTTTCTAGAAGTTTCTGCTTCGGAATCTGGAATTCCAAACTGCGTTTGGGTATCAATCTCACACATTTCCTTGGCACCCCCACTCTCAAATTCATTGTTGCATTGTTCGCCATGTTGTCAGCCAAACCACAACGCCGAACGTCCAATAAGCAGGGTCATTCACGATCCTACCCTCGGGGTGTCGGTCTAGACTTTCGAAAGCTTGCAGGATTGACACTGTTTTCGTACATTGATCATCATGGTACGTTGGGGGTGAACGTGCTACTGTATGACTGTAGCACTACTGGCACTGTACAAGCGATACGCAGCCGCTTGCTCAGTTTTGGCTCTTCCCCTCAAACTCATCTCATATTCCTCCCCCCTCTAGGTGTCAATGTCCGCGCCGAAGCCCCTCCTTCCGAACTAGCCGTTGCTGTCGCTCGTCACTTTGAACAAATGGAAGTCGAAGAAGAAGCCTGCATTGGCGGTTTCCTCTCCAAGTTACAAGGAGGCACGGAGTATGCTCGCACGACACAATTCTTTGACGGCCGCGCTCCTCCTCAAATTGCCAAAAAGCGACGTCGCAGCAAATGGGCCGCACGACCGGGCGAACAAGTGGCGGCCAAGGTGACCCGGACGGATGAAAATGGATCCTGGATTTTGGCATCGGTCCAACGATTCTATGCCGATACAGAAACGTACGATGTACAAGATGAAGATGACACGTCCAAATTGATTCGATTGCCGTGGTCACACGTGATGCGACTCTCGACGGGTGCCGAAGGTTGCTTTCAGAAAAATACCGACTGCATGGCGATTTTTCCAGAAACGACATCGTTTTATCGTGCCAAGGTGAGCAAGAGCCCAGTGTGGAAGTTGAGTGGGACGACGCCCATGATTCAAGAGATTATTGTCAAGTTTGAAGACGATGAAGATGATCAGAGTCGAACGCCTCATCGTCGTGTCCCATCCCGCTACGTCATTCCACTTCCCAGTCAATACTTTTATGAAGAAGCGGAAGATGTCGACTTGACGCCACCGGGAAAGTAAGGGGGGGCGTATTGTGGGGTAGGACGATGATGTTCTAGATGGAGCACCAAGATTGTCGACAGCTCTTTTGCAGTAAAGCGACTTATGTAGTTTGCATTCGAGTTTGTAATGACTATAGTGACTGATCGAGTGATGCGAGATGTTCCAGAGCAACTTCTAGATACGGCTTCAAGGCACAGCTCCTATGTATGTAGCGCCAATGCATATACATGCTACGTGTACATACTATTCTACTAGAGCCAGACGCAGAACGGAAGCCAAATGTTTTCCCGTGGCTTTTGCGCCCGGGCTTGCTGTCGCGAGCTGCTCTTGTGGGCCACGGATGCGCGGCTGCTACATGTGTAAGTGCGTGGCACTCTTTCCGTGGCCAGCACGGGAATAGTGGTAGTCTCCGCTAATAGAGCTACTTTGTCTCTATCTATTCGTCGAGGGCTGCTGCTACTTTCACTTCCCACAGTCTTTTGAGCCTAGGCTCTAGATTTCACAGCCATGCGTTGCGCCCGATGGCTCAGGGACCAAAAGGCTCATGCGCGCGAAGAAGTAGATATGTCCATGACAGTTCACAAACTGCTGGCCAACGAGGAATTCGTCGTGAGCCCAAACATGACTTGCGACGATTCAACCCCATGCAGCATGGAACACATCCAGGAGTTGGCTTTTTTGAGTCCTCGACCAGTCCAATTTGCGCGCAGCATACTCCGCTGCAGTGAATACTGCTATCTCCGCAACCACTATTCTCGAATAGCATAATGTGCTCGTCCGCAAGCAGAATATTTTATCAAAAGAGATGATGGTGATGATGATATAAACATGATGTACTTAGTATAATGCCAACTAGAGTCGTCGTAGAGTTTAGCCAGTCGGTCGGTCGAGATACGAGAGTCAGTCTTCCACATGTCCCAAGAGTCGCGCTCGTTGACGTCGGTGTTCACAACAAAGCTTGTCGTCGATGGGACCACCATTGCAACTGCAATCATCGTCCTGCTGCTCTTGACGACGCTTTTTACAACAGGATGCTCGTTGTTGTTGTTGCAAACCCTCCACTAGACTTTGCCAAATGGTTGGATGCGATGTGGCCAGTTGCATCATGCTGGGGTGTACCAAGAGCGTCGTGGCATTCTCGTGAACCACGTCATGACTGGCCTCTCGTAGAGACGATAGATTGTGCAAATGTGACAGTTGCAAGGCCTGAACAATTAGTTCTGGATCATCCTTGGCACTAACAAGGGACTGTATCAACTCGTCTTGACAGTGCTGCTGCAATGCTTCCAGCTGATATTCAGAAGCCACAGACAACAGTGTAGCTGCATCAATAGTTGTTGTATCATCGCTGACTTGACCCGTGTATACAAACTTGAGGACGCATTGCATGGTTGCGACCGAGTGTGTCGTTTGCCACTCTCGAATATTCGAGGCATCGTCGTCCGTACCTTCATTAATACCTCCTTCTTTCCAAGGACCACTAAGAGCTTTTTCAAAGTATGGAACGGCAGCTGCCAGCACTGCTCGATGCGCGAACACTGTTCCGTCGGGGCAGACGAATCGCAAATCTGCATACTCCTCATTGTGCAACATGGTGCGCCACGTTTCTTGAGCCTCGGTGGTCGCTGCAGACGATTGCTCATCAGTACTACTCGTATCATTGCTGGACAGAATGAGAGTCGCCACTTGATCCATCATGGAACAACACTCTTCAGCGTTATTTGGAGAAGGAAATCGTTTTAAAAACAAGGCCACTTTATCTGCCGTTTTCGTCGATGCAATCGTGACGGATGGATGGCTTCCCACTTTGCAAAAGCAGATTCCATGACACGTCTCTTTTGGATTGGCGCCATGTGCCAGTAGAGAAGAAACGATTCCCAGAGCCGCAGTTCTGGCAAATTCGGTGGATGCCGCATGATAGGCATTGCAGACGGCCACATGCAGGGGTGCAATCCCCCCTCCCTGTCGCGAACGAAAGACGCGACCGAGGGTTCTGTGCAAATCACGAGCCCTCTCCGAGGGGGAAGCGGAAATGACTCCAACGGGGGCAAGAGGAGGGCTCACATTGGGGTCGGCGCCCTGTTGCAACATTAGTTCCACGACGGACTGCGAGTTTGCTAGAATGGCTTCGTGAAGGTCGCAAGGTTTTGGAACATTGTTGTTTGCTGCAACAACAGGAGCAGGTAATTGAGCAGCCATAATTATTGAAATGCAAGAGGAGCTGGCTAACGAGCAAGACTTCTGGCAAACCACGGGTTGAGCGTCTGCTAAATATAAATGAAATTAGACCTACTGCCTCAATAATAGTCAAGCACTGTATCCTACTCCGTTTGCAACAGACATCCTTGCAACAACTGTGGAGTCTTGGGCTTTCCTTGTTGCGTGGTGTGTTGCACAACAGAAAGTGTCAGCATGGTCAAATCAAGTCTAGGTACAATTCAACGAAAAATGTCAACTTCCCTAAGTAGAGTATCCAACACGACATGTAAATATGGTTTCTATACTGGGGGAATCCTATTGACGCCATCTGCAGCTTAACTAGAATTCGTCAACTCCATTTATTTGTGTGTCGCTTCGCTCGGCTTGTGGACATGTGTTCCTGTTGCATTGTGCCTTATCGATCATTATAAGATATATCTGAAAATGAAGACTGTGAATGCCACCGGCCGCCTCTTGTACCTATGCTTCATTTCCTTCTGATCTATCGGCTTTTTGACATGTATGTGTTCAATCATACGAATATATCTTCGAATATGGATGCAGTACCATGACCTGGCCGGCTCTTGTACACATGCTCCATTTTCTCTTACAGTACGTGGCCCGCCCATGACTCGGATCTATTTATTTAGTACCTGGAGGATGCGAACCCTGGCATCATAACAGGTGTGGCAGCAATGTAGATGAACTTGGTCTCGTACGAGGAGGCAGGCGCATGGGGAACCTCACCCCGCCCATGCTCCAACAATGCGTGTCTCTCGGCCTACGCTCTACGCATTCTAGCTAGTAGAGCTCCCTGGCGCAGTACTGTACTGTGGGGGAGATGGACACCTCCTTATAGTTTCTAAACACGACCTCCACTAAGGCTAGGCATAATAATGGTCCAACCGGAGAGCCTTAGCAAGTAGCCTGGTAGGTGTTTTAGTGGCTGCAGCGATACTCTTTTCACTCGGTAGTTAGTGGCACCCGGCCAAAAACGCCTCGTGCATAGTTTGGACCCCTGGCATCATCGAGAATTCCAACGTTGTCATTGCAGTTCAATATCTGCTCAAGTAGTAGCTAGTACTTTAGCATATTATATTCAGCTGGCTTGACAGCAGCAGCAAGAACGCGATGCCCGCAGGCACTGTGCGAGGACCACCCCAGCAAGCACACACCTAGCTAGGCACGAGTAGGTCGTCTCTGTCCAGTCGCGGCTGATCCACTATCTACCAAGTACTCAACAAATACTACTCTTGCAGGGGACAACTGACCTGGCTATCAGCATCTCATTGCTTCTCAGGACTACTTACTCCGCAAGAACAACTCGTTGGCATTGAGTACGACGAGGTGTGTCTATATCTCAGAACACTTGCCGCAACGTCTTTCTTCTCCGCGGCGTCCTTCTTCTTCCTGGTACCTCCACCACATTGAGCACGATTGGAAGCAAAACCAAGCAAACCATTCTGCTCGCGACATTTTTTGGCGATTCAAAGATGGTGTGCTGGAGGCAAAAGGTAGCATTGGCTCCCAGTTTGGAACCCCGTCTCGGCTTATTGATGTCCTGTTTTGGATCCCTGTCTCCGACACCACCGACTCTCCACGAGACCTGCTTCACAGACCACCGACTCACTTGTCGTAGCAACACATTGAGTTGATGGTCCGTCGCTTCTGTAGATTGTCCAGTTATGCCGTACGAATCACGAGGCGTTGAGTGAGTCGGGATATCTTCAGAAGCCACATCATAGCCACATTCTCATGTCTGGTTAGAGACATAGACATGTACATGTGGGATGATAGTTTCTGCCAGGCACATTCGGCAAACTAAACGGTATTGTGTTAAACCCATACAAGCATTGTGTAGACATATCTTTTATGCCAGGCGTTCCAGTGATTGAGCGTCATGGTGCACTCTGCTGGTATCTTGTTCTGCTCTATGGAGAGAGAGGCTACCGAGGTTCTTTCTTCGCGCACCTCTAGAAACGTATGGAAGATCTCTGACTATTTGGATCGATGCTCACATTGCTGTATAATCTGAGGAGAGATTCACTCGAAGGCTATCATTTTAAACTATAAATCCCTATATTGAATATTATGTACTTTCTCTGTTTTATCCTCTCTCTCTCTCCCTCTCTGTGCTATTGCCACCAAGCGTCCTCGCCAGAATTCGTATACGATGCTTGCGGAGTACTGTCCTGCCACATGGACGGTGTCGTCTTTACTTTTCGGACCTTTCTCGGTTGTTCGATTGGTCTGGCGGCGTGTTGTTGAGCGTTGCCATGATGTTGTCTGTTGTTGGAATGCTGGTGCTGTTGCTGTTGTGGAGCGTTGACCTTTCTGTTGGCGGCGGCGGCTGCTCTGTTGTTGGAGTGGTGCTTTTGAGTTGGGACTTTGATGTTGTTGGGGTTGACCTTTCTGTTGGCTCTGGAGTGCTGTTGAGCGTTAAACATTCCATCTGTATTGGACCGAAACTCCACCAGAGTTCTCTCGGATTCCTTGATTGCCGCCACGAGCTTGTCGTTGGCCTCCATAAGAGTCATGTAGTTGCGCTGTGATGTAGAAATGACCTTGTTGGCCATGTCAAGATCTTCCTTGCTTTCCTCCAGAGCCGATCGAAGATACCAGTTCTCGGAACTCAATGTATCAATCTTCTCGGTGGCCTTGTCGAGATCAGCTTGTGTTTCTGCGAGAGCAGCGCGAAGTTTGCGATTTTCTTCCTTGAGAATCTCGTATTCCGTCACGCTCGTTTCCAACAGAGATTGAGTCAAGTCGACAATCTCCATGGTGGATTTCAGTTTTGCCTCGAGCTCAACAGTACGATCGCCGACGACTGATGGAGAGAGCCGCCCCACGACACTTTCAAGATCCTTCATGGTTTTCATTGCCATGTTCATCATGGAGACGCCAGCATTCGTCACTGAATCCTCCTCCGTAGGTGCCGCATCATCTGCCTCCATCAACTTTTGTGCTTGAATCAACTGTAGGTTCATGGTTTCCACCAAGTGATGGACAGTTTCAATGGATGGTGAGAGTTTGTCGGAGGAAGTAGTAGTAGTAGTAGTGCCATCTGCAGCAGCCTTTTTGGCATCGGTGATGCGGTCGACAAGTTCTTGAACGTCGTCCTCAAGCTTGGTGGTGGTGGTTGGACCGGCTGACTTTGATGGTTTACGCTTTGTAGTAGTAGGCTTCACCACTTCGGCATCAATGACAGTCTTGGACTTTGGTTTCTTGAAATTGTGACGCGCATCCTTGCTGGACGCTTCATCTTCTTCAGTAGGACTCGTCTCAAGCGTCTGCGAGACTTGCACACTGGCCGCAGCCAAGTCGTGACTGGCCGATTGCACTCGATTCAAGACAATATTGGTAGCCTCATCCTTGCTCTTCTCCAACTGTGCCTTGGCTGCCACAACGGGTGGGTCAACGATTGATGCAATATCATCAAACACTTTTTCAAATGTGAGTGACTGTAGCTTGTGACGAGCACGGGCCAGGACGAGATTAAACTCTTCCTTATCTGAACGAGTAGGGGCAGCAGCCTCCTCAATGAGATCCAATTGCTTGTAAAAGTCTCCCAAAAAGTCTTCAATATGCGTCATGATTAGATGGAGCGATTTTGGTACATCAATCGCATCAATGGCTCGCTCCGAGTCCTTGAGTGTAGAGAGGAGAGCAGCCTCAAGTTTCATGGCCTTGTTGGCCACTGCTTGTTCTTCAGGTGACATGACGTAGACGGTACTGTACGAGTCGTTTCGTTTCTTGGTGTCACCCAAATGTTGTCGTTGCTGCTGCTGTTGCGAAGATCCCTTTTCTTCTTCTTGAAAGAAGCGACTCATGGGGGCAAGGTCAATGTTGGTGACTTGATGCTTGGCTTCATGAACGGCTGTTTCAGCAGTAATCTTGAGAGTTTTGTGAATGGATCGCAAGTCGATGGTGTCGAGCATTCGGCGAGCTGCGATAATGACGTTGCGTGTCGAGCTGGGGGAGGAAGCAGTCATAGAGTTTACCATGGATTCGACCGACTGCAAATGGGGTTGAACTTCCGCCCCCACTGTATAGGAAAAGTCATGAATGTCAAACGTTTCCAGGTGTAGCTTTGCCTTGGTGAGTGAGGGGCTAATAGATCGGCTGTTAACCCCGATATCCTCATCCTCCATTCGGAGGTAATCAATAGTATCGGGGCTGATGGGGGAAACCAAATCCTGTGGTCGATAAAAACAAACGACGGGGTTGGCGGGGCTGCCTGCTCTACTTGTCGTTGTTGCCCATGGTGCTGTTGTAAAGGCTTGGGCTCCGCCGGCGGCAAACAGCAAACTGCCAATCCTCGTCACCTTCTTTACAGTAGTCATGGTAATTATGGAATTGATTGTGGATTCAATCAGTGATCAAGATCGTCGGCCTGCCTCGTCATGAGTGGATGTGTGATGTGTGCAGGCCTCCTCGGCTTGCAGGATTTTTGTGGTAGGAATTCATAGTACTTCGTCCAAATGTATGGGAGCTTCGAAGTAAGTATGGATGTGAGCCATCGGAGCAAAGATGGGCGCGAGCGCAGTGTTGGATTACTTTATACAGATCTGAGGAACATATTCAATTGATGCCATATTTAGGCGAATAGGATGATAAGGAATCCTTGTTCACGTCACTGTAGCCGTTCTACAGATGGCACTAACCGCGCCAAACGGAATAGGAAAAATGAGGTAAACTCTAGAAAAAATAAAGAAATATGCAAGCTGGCGAATTCCACATTATAACCGGCAAATGACGATACACATGGTGTGTTGACTGATCTAATTTCGAAATTGACTGATGTAAGTCAACCCACAAAAAGGTTTATTTGTTTCAGTCGAAGTATAATCTTCATGTGGATCATTCTCGCACCCATTTCGACGACCCACCTCGACGACCCACCTCGACGACGAACTGTAGAGAGACCATGACGAGTCAGCCATTTGGTTGATTGGTGGAAACAAGGAAGCCCGACGCCGCTCTGTGCGGTTACGTTGCAGCATGAATGAGTTGAATTGAGTCAGCTTGTAAGCATATTCTCTGTCAACGCTGCAGTGGTGAATGCATGATTGTAGCAGCCAGTTTTGTTTGTTTTGGTATGAAAGGCTCAGGTGGCGGGAACGTTCGAAACCGATATGGGGGTGGGAAAGCATATTGCAAGATGTGATGGAAACAAGGGAGTTGAGTTCTTCTACAGAAGAAGTCTACGTCGTCGCTCTGACCTGATCTGATTCTACGTTGCAGAAGATAAAGGCGGCTTGCTCCTAGCTTACTAGCAAAAGATGCACCAGCTCTTTTTGAAAACGTGGCTCTAGAGGGTCTCTAGTGGAGGATCTAGTGCGCCTTACGAGTGTGCTGGGGCTGGATTCGTTTTGAGAATCTGAAATCATACCGCGCCGCATGCAGAACAAAGCGGAAACAAGAAAGATACCGAGTTCTACGCTAGCTGAAGAAGTCCACGACGCCTCAATCACCTGGTGTGACCCAACTTGCTCTAGTAGGAGCATAAAATTCTTTGCCAACGACGCTGCTGCAGTCTAGTCGTGGCGGCGTTGTTTAACGAGGTTTGTTTGTTTGGATGTGGAATGCGAAGGAACGGCTTGTGTTGATGGTGCGTGATAGCTCCCGATGCAACCCAACGAACCAGTCAAGTGTCAGCCGCTTCCTTAGATCCTGTAGTACCTCGGCCAGCTTTGGAGGACTACCTCCTGGGTACAGTACGATAGTCTGTACTTTTTGGTAAGCTCGCTTGCGATGATGTTCTTCCGCATCAGAAGAACATCGGGCGTCCTCGGCCATCTGGCGTCGGGTTTGCGTGCTCAAGTCAGTTCTTGTCCAATGAAAGAGCAGATTGTTCGAGCGTCTTTTTATAATTCCAACATGAGGCTACTGCCCTACAGGCTGGCAGTATCATCGGTGCTTGGATTGGCGCGCGTGCACCACAAATGGACGACCTCACTTTATCCTCAACTCTATCTAAGATACATCAACACACATCTTCGCTTCCATTGTAGATCTAGTCCGAGTACATGATGTTGTGGTAAGTTGGCGCAAGGTTCCGAGAGTCATGATCTTTTGCAGAAGACCACTTTCATATGGATCAATGCACGGGAAAAGAGAAAAGCTCGAAGAGCATATAGTGCGTGCGCAAAACCGGCTTAGATCTGAGCCCCTTGTAGCCACCTGACCAAGAGATTCTGCTGCTGGTTGCAACCTCGAGCAGCTTCCAATTCTTTGGAGGTGCGGATACCTAATCTTCTATTCCTCGTTTTAAAGAAGGCAACCCTTGTTTTAACCTTCGGGAAAGAACAAGAATGACGGCATTGCCTTTTGCTGACCTCGCCTCTCAGAGTTGTGTGAATAGCGGAGTTCTTGTCAAATAGAGAAAGATTGCTCCGGACGTCCTCGCTGGTCCCTCTCGCATCAGATTTGCCTGCTCGAGCCCAGTTCACGTCCAATAGAAGAAAACAGGTTTGAACTTTCCCGCGAAAATGACAGCATTGCCTGTTGCCGACCTCGCCTCTCAGAGTTGCTTGAATAGCTGAGTTCTTGTCCAATAGAAGGAAGATTGCTCCGGACGTCCTCGCTCGTCCCTCTCACATCAGGTTTGCCTGCTCTCGTCCAAGTTTCAACGTCCGGGATGGACGGCTCGCAAAAATGATGGCATTGCCTTTTGATGACCTCATCCCTCGTGCCTCTCAGAGTTGCGTGAATTGCTGAGTTCTTGTCCAATAGAAGAAAAGATTGATCCGGGCGTCCTCGCTTGTCCCTCTCGCATCAGGTTTACGTGCTCGAGCTCAGTTCTCGTCCAATAGAAGAACAGATTATCATCTGGGCGTCTTATTTTATTAACTATCCAATCACCGCCGGCTCTGCCAGGCTGGAGGTCATCGCTGGTAAAGGCCCCATCGTATCCTCAACCCTATCAAAGATATCTTCCAATTTGGAATTGCACGGGTTCCATTTCCATGCTGCGGCATCACGAGGGTCCTGAGTGTCAACTTCTTCTGTAGAAGAGTGATGGATATGAATCATCAAACAGAAAAAACTCCCGATAGCAATGGATATGTCTGAGTTTCGAGTTTTGTAGGTTGGCTGCAGCTATGCCAAAACCTCCTTGGTGGTTCCCACGAACGACTCCGACGAGCGAGTTTTGCAGGCGCTTTTGGTGGCGAGAGACAAGGCTCTTACATAATGGAAAGTGGACAATGAGGCCATCCTAGTAGACCTCGCAAACCTCTTTATTTCGTCGTCGCTCGGTGGCGCTCGCATTGTACCATCACCCGTATTGGAGAAGCTGCCAAGAACCACGGAGTTTGGAATACTGAGCGGTTGCATCGTATAATCCGGAAAATTCAAAAGCCGATGAATGGAGCTGAGGATAACTTTCGTGTTGATTTGCGCCTTGGCTGTCGTACTATGGATAGCCAGCATTTGGGCCACACGATAAGTTAGCACACAGAGTTTATCAAAGCCAAGAATGAATTTTTTTGTCAGAACTATTGACGCTATGTACTACATATAATATTATGTAATCGGCTGTATCGCTAATCGATATCAGTACCATCTATTCCTCCTTCTTCTCATCATCCATAATAGTTTGAAGAACAGGCACGCTTTTTACAAGCTTGTCGACAGTGTCTCCTCCTACATACTTCTTGACAAAATCGACCAGCATTTTGACCAATTTAGTTCCTTGCTCTTTGGAAACGCCAAGCTTTTCCATGATACCAACAAGCTCAAAGCTATCGGCTCCACCTTCCAACATCCTTACCCCGTTCTCTCCAAGAAACGGCTCCAACAAATTTTTGATAATGTCCATGAGGCCAAAGGTCTTGAAGATGTACGTGAGGATTCCAATGACGGTATACTGAATACTACCACCACTGCCGCCATCGGTAGGGACATCTCGAGAAGCTTTTGCGTCCTCAAAAACCTCAGTCATGCCTGGGATTTTCTTCATCATGCCGTCAAAATCGAAATCGCCAGCTTGGTTCTTGCAGAAGGATAACAAGGCTCCAAGAGCCTGCTTGGCTTGGGTCTCATCGAGACCAATCTTGTCAATGGCTTGCTTTACGAGTTTATCGGCCATGGTTCGGTGCTCTGCAAAAAAGGGGAAGGGGGGTGTGGTGGGTCTATGGGAAGATGTTTCAGAGAGAACAGTTTGAGTCTCCACGATCACAATTTGAGATTTCCTGCGGGATCAATAGATACTCCGCCCCGACTTCCACTCTTTTGACCACTCTCTAGTGTACTTACCAAATGTAATTATTGCAAAGAAGGGACTGGAGGGATGTGATGAGTCAATGATGAGAACACAATCTGTAAAGATACTTTCCGGGTCCGCGCGCTTGAATTTTACCACACAGTTGTTCATAACAGGTCTACATACGACCACAAAAATACTGGGTTTATCGTAGCACCAACTGACGCCTGCTATTCTTTCAATACCGCGAACCAACACCGATTCGGTTCTGACCACCCTTGGCATGCTGTGAACATTGACAAGATACGCCCCAAGCATAAGTGTGGTCCCTGTAAGCAGAAGTTGCGCTCAGATAAGTGAAACTGATAGAATTTGGCGTCCTGCTTACCTGACACAACATCTGAATGTGTCGTCAGCCCTTTTGAACCGCCAGATAAACCGATGGTGGTTACATAGAACCTGACGCAGTAGCTCAACTATTGATGAATCCTTTGCCGATTGTTAGGTGTTGCTAAGATGTTCTATTGATATTTTAATTAATGTAAGATGCTTGTGCGCATCTCGGTTAGTGGACGACTCAAGGTTGACCGGCAGTCGGAGGTACATAGTCTCCTGTTGCGGTTGCACCAATTGCAAAGCTATTCACTGGGCTGGTCCAAATGTCGGCACCTAGAGAGCACAACACTAACTGTGAGTGACGCGCACAATAATAGCACACAAAGACCATGACTCTACTACTACGTACCAGTTGCGGCTCCTTGTCCCAGCCGTTCCTCAATTTCCCTTCTTCGATTCTTGGCCTTTTTCGCCTTTCGAAACTTGCGATTCTCTCGATGAAGCGCCTCTCTCAGCTTGCTGTCGCCGGTACGGACATCATGGGGATGCCGCACCACGTACGAGATGCAAAAGAGGGATATACAGCACACACAGGAAACGTACAATCCAGGAATCAACCGCGGCCATAGTTTGTCTTCGTCGTCGCTGGCAAGGTCATCGGACTTGTAAAACAAAAACGTGGCAACAAGAGGCAAGGTGCCTCCAAACAGAGTCGTGGCGACATTGTGACCAATGGCGACCCCGGTAAAGGACAGAGTTGGATCGGCCATCCAGAGTTCCACCTCCCAAGCTGCAATGCAGCCCTGAACCATGGCGAGGCAGACGGCAAGCTGGAGTTGACCAAAGAGATATCCGTACCAGCTTTCACTTTCAAACATACCAAACATGGCTGGGCATCCCACGATAATACCGGGAAGGCCAATGCGCATCATATCCATGCGATGCGGAAACGTGTCGGATAGCTTGCCGCCCAATAAAAGCAGACAAATATAGGTCCCAACGACTATAACGTTGAGCAAATCTGCGTCAGCTTCCGACATGACTCCGCGAAGACTGGATAGATAGACTGGCGTCCACAGAAACAGAGTGTAGAAGGTACAAGACTTGCCACCGATAACTCCAATCATACCCGCAAGCTGACGTCTACGGAAGGGAGACCCAAAAAGATCCACCACAGCTGGTGTTGTATTTTTCTCGCTCTCACGAATCAACTGTTCCGTCTCTTTTTGTTCTGAACGCTCTGACCACAACTTGGACTCTTCGCTGTGTTTGACAATGTAGAATAGCAATGGAGCGAGGAGGATCGAGAACCAGAAAGGAAGACGCCAGCCCCAGGCATTCATCGTTTCTTCGTCAAGAATTTGACGGACTAATGTTGTCACAGCAGATGCCAGCAAGAAGCCACCGACCTATTGTTAGCGGAAGGAGATGAGATGCACGTTTTCATTTTGACACATCTGCTGCAAAGAACCATCGGACCCATCATCGAAAACGAACGACTTACTGAACTCGCATCGCAGACACTGCCACGAAATCCACGTGTCTTGCTGGAACTTTGTTCAATCGATAGAACGTAGCTTCCAGCCAACTGTCCTCCTACCGAGAGACCTTGCATCATGCGCAAAAGCACGAGCAAAATGGGCGCGGCAATGCCCCACATGTCATACGTCGGCAGCAGACCCATGATGACTGAGGGGACCGTAATGAGCACAATCGAAACAACCAGAGCATTCTTTCGACCAAGGACTCGATCTCCCATTTCACCAAACACGATTGCTCCAAGGGGTCTACGATTATAGTCCGAAGTTAGCACAAATAATGATAATACGCATGCGCAAGAGTGAGCAACATATCCAAGAGTAACCGTGCAGATATGATACCAGGAGGCTACTCCCGCGTTTCCTTCTCTACCACATACGCACATCACTTACCTCATTAGGAATGCCGCAAGATACACACCGAACGAGTTGATGAGCTGTAATTTTTCCGACGAACTAGGAAAAAAGCATGCTCCAATTTCAGGAGCCAATAGACCATAGACTGCAAAATCATACCATTCGTAGATATTACCACCGACACCACTCAGGAGACCCCAAATATTATCATCTCCGTGTTCATTCTCCGAAGCCGAGTAGAACGATTGTTCTTCTTGTAGCATGAGCTTTTCACTCACAGGCATGGAATCATCGGATACGTCATCATCACCTCCCACAGCGGGAGTATTGTTTGGGTAAGCATTGTTGACTACGGTGTCCTCGTGACGACCCACCATTTCCATGCCTTCAATGGTTGTAGGACCGGCGTTATTCTTGTTTGACATCTTGATTTCTTTCTTCGAGATTACTTCTTCTATTAGAAACGACTCTTCTTCTTATATGAAACAACTCTGCCTTGGATGAGCCAGAAGTAAGTACTAGTATAGTAGTGATCAAAGCAATGCTCTTTTGGCCAAATTTATGATATCGGTAAACTTGGAGGGTAGACCGATTCAATACCCGTAACAAGACGTTATTTAGGGACGTTGAGAGTACGTTGAGACTATGGAATAGTCCAATGAGCAGACAATTTGTATATGATCACGTATAGTCTTATAAAAGATCCAAAAAAACGAATCGCCGAAAATTTGTTGGCGCAGGGGTTGCGTGCGTTGATTTTATGATCAGCGCATCTAATGTCGTCATCTATCTAAAAACCGTCTTCTATTGTCCAATTTGGCCAAATTAGATATGACGTGTACACTACTCAACTCACAATTCATTTCCATTGGAGACTACCATACCCATCGCCAACAATGCTGATCGATCTCGTTCAAGTCGTGATAGTCTCCATTAGATCCTACAGATCGCAACAGAGGTGCGGAAAGATCTTAAATATCACAACGGAGGTGCAGACAGAAAGATCACAGCATGGGTGGGAGGATCCTTGGCCGCATCAATATGGTCACCATTTGAGCCCCTACCTGCGAGAAGGTGATTGAGGAGAGCCTTGTCAGGATGCCCCTACCAGTGAGAAAGCGGTCGATTCAATACTAGATTGAGAAGGCGGTCGATTCGATTCTGCCTTGGTGAAGCTCATCTGAATGACGTACGAATACACCTTGGAGCTCGCCAACACAAGAGCATTGGGTGAAGTTATGGCTGATGTATGCTCTTTCGTCTCCCGATATGTTCATACTCGAGTAATCGTTCTCTCTGGCGCTCCTGTGCACTGATTGATATCGTTGGAAAACATATCGATTGATCGACAGTACAAATCTCCAGGTATCCTCCTCCTGAGCTGCGAGTTCTTCTCGTTTCATGAGCAGCACATTTCTCGAGGACTATCGCAGTACGTGGAACGTGCTGTAATCTTGAATGCTGAGGTCTTAAAACCCTTCTTGGCAAGCCTGAAAGATCATCTGCTACTAGATTCATTCGTAGCTGGTGGAAGCTACGTTGTGCACTTTTTTTCTGACTGAGACCTTTGAGGGGGTCGAAATCGACCTTCCTACTCCCGATGATCTGGTTCTACTAACGATTGCGACCATCGTCCTAGGAAGCGCTCTCGTAATGTTTCTAGCCTTGCCAAGCGCAGATGGAATTCTTGGCAGTCCATCTTCTTGGAGTGGTATCTCGCCGCGAGCGTGCTCGTCTCGGCCTCTCAAAGCGCAGGTCGCCAAGCTCTGGGATAGGAGTGTCTCTAGTCCATTCGATTGTCTCCGTGGGCGTCTTGGCTCTTTAGAGAAGAATCACACCCTGAGTCTGAGCTGTTGTGTGAGTACACGCTATCGTTCGATATTTTCAAACTAAAATGACAAAACAAGATTGGGGAATTTTCTAGGGTTCATCAAGGCTTAGGGTAAATGTTGTCATAGACCAAAGCCTTGAGCCATGCTGGATTGTCTTGCCCTGGCAGAACCACCTTCTACCCGCTGCCACCGAAAGCAGAATCAACTGCACCTACATGCATCGCAATCGCCTCGAAGCAAACTACATGAAGTAGTAGAAACAGTGTCAAATGAGAATAACATCTTATCCGTTCCTCTTTTGCGAAAATCTGTAGCGCTCTACTAGCACTTTTTTATCGAAGTGCACCGCACGCAGATTGGCTCGTGATTCGCCGTCACCGCCGCTATCTGCTAGACGATGGACCATGCGCACCCAAGCAGTGTGCGTCTCTTGTCACGCCACGGCCTCTCCTCGTCCCTAGACGATAGCGTTCCGGCTGCAGGCGTTTCTCGGGAATCTTGTTTCGCTTCTCTCGAAAATTGGCCGTCAGTTCTCACATAAAAAGTATGCATAAGCCTAAAATAGCGAAAAGCATGTTCTGTAAACTAATATGTGTATTCTATATAATCTAAACACATCAACATGGTGCATCTCTCGTAGCAGCCAAAGCAAGACATCATTACTGATTGACTCATGTGCGGGAAGAATCTTCTTGAAAGCAGATCACATCGCCCAATAGACTATCAGGCTCAAGGAGGTCCTTCTTATCCAAGCACGCCACAGCCTCACGCTTCTCTTCCAGCCAGTGGTATTTGGCTACCGAGCCCCACTTGTGGCAATGGATATCCATCGCCTTTTTAAAGCACTTCGCTGCCTTTTCATGGTTTCCTCGTCTCGTAAACATGAATCCAGCATCCTCGTTCAACATCGCCTTGAAATGCACAGTTCCAGCTAACTCTTCGTTTGCTTGTTCGAGTTCAAGAGATAGCACGCTCTCCTCGATGCGTTTCCGGAGAGACAATTCTTTCACACCGAGGAAGACCAAAGCATCAGACACATTCGGACAACCAATAGCAGCCATTCGCTTGAGCTTTTTTTTACACCGACGAGCTTTTCGAAGGTTTCCTCGCCTACCAAATGTTCGATACTGCTCGTAGTGAGAAATGCCTTCAAACAAATACCATGTCACCGACCCAATTGTTGTGTCCGGTACTCCTCCCATGCGACGAAGTTTCTTGTACAATTTCTCCGCCAGCCCGTACAGGCCAAAGTAGCAGGCGAGTTGTGCCTTGTACTTGTAAAACACAAACAAGAGTACTGTGTGATTAGCCTCCTCAACTCCTTGGATGTATGGTTCTTCAGTCATGTGCTCTCCGTTCAGATTGGTCAGCTGTTCCCAATCTGTGGAAGTGCTCTGAAGGTTGGCCACAAACTGCATCATTGGAAGAAGCCATCCATCCAAGGCATGTTGCCAGTCCAATGCGGTCGCGCGTTCGTACTGAGACTGCATTCTTTCTGCTAAGATGTCAAGGGGTTCATCCAAAAGAAACCTGATGTAACAACATTGCCAGAAACAGAAAGGCCCATAGACGTTTTCTCCCCTCTCCAAGCCGTTAGCAGCTGCGAGAGAGATTGGTTTTTGAAGCTCTGACAGTGGCTCCTTCCAGTGCAGCAAGAACTGAGTGGCAAGTCCAATGCGGTCGCGCGTTCGTACTGAGACTGCATTCTTTCTGCTAAGATGTCAAGGGGTTCATCCAAAAGAAAC
>JAVCKV010053333.1:0-22870 GCA_032274145.1 Herpochondria borealis | reverse complement strand
GGGACGGTGAAAGCTCACGTGAAGGTCATCGAGTTCCAGAAGCGCGGGCTGCCACACGCGCACTGTATCTTCATTCTCGATCGCGAGTCGAACTACAGACTGCGAGACCCGCTGGCTATCGACTATATCATCTCTGCAGAGATACCTCTGGAGACAGACCCGTACCTGCGGGAGGTTGTGCTCAAACACCAAATCCAGAATACATGTGGGGATGAAAACCCACAGGCAGTTTGTATGGTTGTTCGTAAGAATCGAAAGAGTTGCAACAGAACCACGCAAAATGTACCAGGGTTGAACGAGGGAGAACATGGCGGCGGAGAGGGAAGGACAGAGGGAACGGACAGGAGGGGAGGAAGGGGCGGAAGCAGAGGTGGGCGTGGAGCCAGAGGTGGAAAAATTTCTGCAAAAGGTGGGAACAGGATAAAGCCAGAGCAACAGGAAGGAAAGCAAGTGAGTGCAGAGTAAGAGGAAAAGGAACAGTGCCTCAAGTATTTTCGAAAGCCTTTCCCGGTCCAGAGCGGGAGCGAGGAAGAGGAGTACTACATATCCCACCGTCGAAGATCTCCAGACCAAGGCGGTGAGAAGTCGAACCGTAGCTGTCGCGTCGGTAACCGGATGGTTCAAGGAGAGGTTGACAACTTCTGGGTAGTTCCTTGCAACCCGACATTTAGCAGGAGGTACAACTGTCATATCAGCACAGAGCTGTGCATCTCGCGAGTTGGAATTGTGAAGTACCTCTTCAAGTATGTGTGCAAAGGGAGAGACAAGGTAACCGTGGAGCTTTCACCTGATGATACGAACCAGCGGCTTGAAGAGATCGAGCACTTCTTGGATCCAGAACTACGTGGATGCGCGCTATGTGTCTTCTTCCGAGTGTATCTGGCGCTTGTTCTGTTTCACGTACATTGCCCAAAATCCACCGGTTGTTCTATAGGATATAAATCTTCCAGGACATCATAATGTGTACTTTCAGCCAGAGGACATGTCGGAGGCAGCGAATCGAGCCAACAATCTAACTAAGCCACTGCAGTGGTTTGAAAGAATTAAAGAGTTCTCGAACGCCAGTCACCTGACATATGTGTAATTCGCAAAGTGTTTCACATAGAAAAAGGTTCAGTGGAAGGCTAGGCCAAAGTTCGAACTGTCCCGGGCACAGTGTGCGGAACTCGACCCAGATTCTCCACCGCATTCAAACTATGAATTCAACCGTGAAAAGCCGCTTGTGGAAGTCGGATCTACACGATGCGTCCGAGAGAATGTGAATGGTTCTATCTTCGCACACTGTTGTTCCATGTGAAAGTTGCAACGGGATTTGAAGACCTTCTAACTTTCGAGGGGTAGGCGAAGGATTCTTTCAGGGAATAGAGAGTAATACGGACACGGAAACAGACATTGAAACGCGTAAAAACGCACACGCACACGCACACGCACACGCACATGCACACAACATCAAACACAGACGCTTAAAACCAGATGAAGGGTAGCTCGCAAGCTTCTTTATTAAAGGAACCCGGAAAGCGAGCTCTCGAATTTGCCGCGAAGCTGCAATGCAGCCATATGAAGTAACGGACCTAAGTTATGGAAATGAAATAATTGGAAAGGTAAACAGTTGTATTTGAAGTACTTTAACGTTATTAAGTAAATCATTCTAAATTTCCCCAGTAAATTGTACCTGTTTTGGTTATGCAAATATTGAAACAATATTGCTTGATCTGTTGACGTTCCACGCGCCTGCCCGAGTTGATGTGGTATCTAAATTTAATTATAAATTTCTTCAATCTTCTGCACAGTATGAGAGTGAAACCTATGAATATGGCGCTTTCTTCATCTTGCCTTCGATTCTGCGCCCTTCTATTTGGCTTTCTGATTCGGTGACGTGGTTTGTAGATGTGGACTGAACAGTGTGCTTTGTTTTTGTGCTCAGGTCATCTCCGCACATACGGTACATGTATGTACTTCCTCCACAATACAGGATATCCGCACCATTCCAGCAAACAAGCACTGTACCTGTACGGTCAAACTTTCACTAGTAATGTAGCAGTAATGGTACAGTACTTCAGAATTTTGGGTGAGGTACTCAGATTTAACTTGATTGCTTGATCGACTTAATATATTCAATACCCGCATTAATTAGATGAAATTTAACATCAATTTTGTTATAAATTTTTCTTTAAAATATATAATGTTATGTTCTTTACTTAATCTCCAAATAAATACACAATTGTCCTCCTCATCGCGAGAGTCATCAGCAACAAGTGCGACTACCTCTCAGTCCCTCAAAAATGGACCGCGTTCTTGCAGAGACTCGCCCACTTCTACCCGAGCGATCGCGATCTCACCCTCCTCCCTTCGTCCCGCGCCATACCACCCGCGCCGGATATGTACACACACTCGTCGCGACTCTCGCCTTCTCAGCCACAACCGTCCTGCTGCACACCGCGGAAACACGCCACTCGATCGATCCCGCAGTCGGTCTCGTCATCCGCGGCGTCTCCATGCTCTTCTTCTCTCTTGTGACCCTTCCTTTCGCGGTGGACCTGCGCACCCAGATCTCCTTGCTGCGCGGCCGTACCGGTGCGTGGTTGTCGCTCTGTGCTCTTGCCAGCGGCGTCGACTGGCTTCTCTTCATGCAAAGCAATGTCACACTCCCCGCCGGTGATGCAACGGCCATCTTCTTCACCCTGCCCGTTTTCGCGATGCTCTTCACGGCATTCCTGATCGGTGAGCAGGTGACCGTGCCAGAGTTTGTGGCCGCGTTCACCTCGATTGCTGGCGGCGTGCTCGTCGCTTCGTCCGGAGAAAGCTTATACGGGTCACGCGACGCACGTTTCTTCGGCGGCGCTCAGGCGTTTGGCGCGGCCACGTTGGCAGGTCTGTCGTTCGCGATTGTCAGGAAGGTCGGGAGCACTGTGCACTTTCTGACGACCACGGCGGTTATATCGGCGGGCATGGCCGTTGTCGGTCTGCTTGCTGGAGGGGGATTCAACTTTTCATGTATGAGAGACACTCAACGCGTGGGTGTGGCTCTTATGGCTCTCTGTGCTGTCACCGGGTTTGTTGGAATCGCTTCACTCGCCGTTGCGCTGCAGCTTAGCAAAGTTGGGACGGTTTCTCTCATTCGCAACCTGGACGTGCCACTGATCTACATCGCATCTCGGATCGTGCTGCGAGAGAGGTTTGATTTTCTTCGATTGACAGGGGCGTTTGTTGTTGTGTTGTCGGCTGTCGTAGTTACTTTGAGAAAGGAGGAGTAAATCATCAGCCTGCAAGTAATCACAGGTACTACTGAATAATGTACAACGAGATGGTTGGTGCTTGGGGACGTGTCCCTGATCAAATATTCTTCAAGAGGTTCTCTCTTTCAGAACGGATCCGTCCTGCCACTTTCTCGTAACTCGGACGTTGGAATTTATTGAGTAAAGACTGCAAGGTTGGTGAAATCTACAACACGACCTTCTACCGATCTAGTATGTACAACAATGTTTCATATATTTAAGTTGCTAACTGTATAGCGATTGAAAGATACAATGTCTTCATAACTTGAAGGTAGAGCCTTTTCAAAAAAGAGAATGGACTACCTTATATTGTGCATAAAATGTGAACGCCTCAATGGTACTACACCGCAGTCTACAGCATATCCACCACGACCTAGCAATAAACAGGCTCACAAACTCTAAAACCTTGGAGTAACGACCTGTACCGTACACTTCTCCAATCACTAGAAAGATCGAACGAACGTGTGATCCCCGATTGTTCGTAACCCAAGGCGAGTGTTTATATATCCAATAACATAGAGATGGGCTGTTATTGTTTCGAATAATCGCAGTCGTGTCTTATCTCGCCGTTGATGTCGCTTGCTTGTATTGGCACAATTTTTATCCCAGATGCTTCTAATAGAAGACGAAAACCCTACACTTCCAATTTCGGAAACCAGTGCTACTCGGCCAGAAATAGAATTGTTTCTGTTAACGATAAGTTCCGCGCTTTATATACTTTATGAATTAAATCTATACATCTACAACAAGTTTTAAAGCCTGAATGAGGATCACATGAAATTATTCCAACTGAAACGTACAAGGACTTCCCAAATTGTCAAAATGGTAAATAAGAAAAGATAAATTATTAATGAAGCATATTTAATATTAATTATTGAAGATTAAAGTTTAAAGAAAAAAAGTCAAAGACTATGGTATAAATATTAAAGTTTAAAGATTAAAATTTGAAAATTTAATATGAAAGATCAAAAATAAAAAGGCGCAAAGATCAAAGAGTAAAGATCAAAGATTAAAATTTGAAGATTAAAGATTAAAGATTAAGGATTAAGGATTAAGGATTAAAGATTAAAGTTTAAAGATTAAAGAATAAACATTAAAAATCAAAGATTCAGGATTAAAAAGTGAAGATTGAAGATTGAAGATTGATGATTCGAGATTAAAGATTAAGTATATGATATTATTAATATATATTATAAACTTTTATATATTATATATCATGTATTAATACATGACCCGAAATGTTAGTTTATTTATGAAAACTTCTAGCTTGAGAACAACAGATATGTTTTTTGTTTAAACCATTTCAACATCAGGAACAAATAACATAAAAATAACGCGAAACACAACTGATGACATAAAATTCCTGTTTAACCCGAAGTTTTGTAGTCAGAGACGAAAAGAAGGAGCCGAAAAACCAGCGCCTTAAGTATGATCACCATAAACAAAATGGCAGTGGTAAAGAATAATTTGTACCACACGAATCACCCGAGGTCACTAAAGTTGTTCAAATTCTGTCACACTTAGAATTACCCGAAAACGAGTAACAAAAGGAAGACAAAGAGAACAGAAATATCTCGATAAGTATCTAGCAAAGAAGAAAAAGATGAAAGACACAGTAATGTACATAAATGTACCACAACAACTATTGAGCGTTGCACAATTAGCAGTTTAACATGCAAAGCCCTCGCGAATGTGGAGGTTGAAGAGTTGTAGAGATTAGAGAAAATGCGGTCGCCCTCAGTAAATAGCAAACGCGGTCGTCGCACTCATGATATACCATAATATATATTGTAGATGTTGTTGTGAGTTCTAAAGAAAGAGTGCACGTGCGGTTATCATGCATTTAACTAAGACAAAAGAAAGTTGTATTTGACGGAGCAACTGTATACAATATTACAATCGTTGCATAATTGTAATATGATTTGCATTTGGAAACGGGGAATGCATCTGAGTCCATGTGTACAAAATATCCACTTCGGGAGGTGCTTCTATATACTTGATTCTTTTACATTGCAATCATTGTGTACTGCATGTGCGACTGCATGATTTTTGTTGATTATGTTGCGGTATTGTTAAAAGGTTGTAGGTAGTCCGCAGTACTTGTAGACGCTACTTTATACAAAACAAAGAACGTAAGAAGAGAAACGACAGAATCCTTGAAAACAACAAAAAAATGCTTGATGTTAGACGTTTTTTATGAGGAAGCCGCCACAACTGCTAACTGTACAGCCCGAGCTACGATACACTACTCGATTCAGCCAATTTATTTAATTGTTTAGTTATAAATGTATGGCGACATTTCCTTCGAAGCCGTCCATCCACAGAGAATCACACTATACAGTAACGAAAAAAGTCATAAAAAACCCGTCCCCTCTCATCGTAGCTCCCAAAATTTTCAACAACAAAAAAAGTTTACTAAAAAAAATGTGTACTCCAAAAACATTAAATCTAAACTTAAAGAGTAAACACACTGAAAAAACATGTGCAAACGTCACAGCGACTTGAAAGCATACATAAACATAAATGATTCGATTTACATGAGAACCTGATTCATCTTTCTTCGAATTTGGTTTCTGGTTTTATGCGACGGGAATTTTAAAAAAAATTGGTAGTCATGTACGAAAACATTCATGAAAATGGAAAAATGTTCGATTGTTATAATATGATTACAAGTGGCTCCGTCGCGGCTTCGCGGCGAGGTAAAGAGCTCCCTATCCGTTTAGTCGTATAGAGTATGACAATAGCTGTATATATGTTTCCTAATTTAAAAACATGCGCTGCTAGAAGCCAAGCTATTCAATGCTTGTTTAAGGCTCTATATATACTGAAGCATTCGATCTCTCTCGACAGGAATGCCCCGGTCTGATTTGCTATCGGCAAGTGAGGAGGCAGAAAGCGAGCAGTTGAAGTGCTTCCTGCAAATACCCTATTAACCGAGCAACCTAGCCGTCGTAGGAGACCTCGTTTTTTAAAGCTGGTCGGCTTGAAAATGAATGGCGGTATAAAATTTAATTGTGCGTTGCAAACTGTCAGCTGCCGCGCAACGGCAACACCGTAAGACCGGACAGATAATATCTCCTACCTGAACTTAGACACGTGGTCTTACGTTTTTCATTCCCTTCTTCATGGTATTTAACATTATCCATAATCTATGTGTAAAAAACGATTGAAGGTTTTTTCGATTGCCCGACCTTCCGGCCCGCATGCGCCCGTTATCCCATTGCTTCGTCCCGCCCACCCTGCATCCTCGCGCCCCGCAACGGTCATCTGCATCCGCTGCGTTCGCTCGGCGCCATCTCTGCGCCTGCAGCAGTGCTGCCATTCTGTGCGCAGCAGAGACACGCTTGTCTCCGTCGCTCTTCTCCGTCGCTCTGCCCGCCACCGGCCCGTTCGTCACATCCTTGAGGTTGATCAGCGACTGCACCTCCTTCCCGACCGCCGCTACTCCACCGCCACTACCTGTACCGCGCGCTCCGAGGGGTTCGACGCTGCTGGCCTAGTTTATGGTATTTCCTTCCAAACCTAAATGATTTTCTAGGGCATTAAAAGTCGTTAATACGAGGTGATAAGTTTTAAGCGCCATGCAGTAGCGAACCACACAATTTTAATCGAAATTCAAGACTTTGACAAATTTCGAGATGCAAGTATTCCATTGTGCGAAGATTATGCGAAATCAAGTCAGAATCGTTGTACGTGGAAGCGCGATGCCGGTTAACAGAGCACGCGACCGCAATGCAGGTTAAGCGGACTACATTTTTTTTCTCAAGATTGATGAAAAGTATTACTAAATTTAGGTACCACAGCAGCTCGGACAAGCGCGTGGGACGCCAACACATCAAGCAATGCTGTTTCAATACCTATGTAACCGAAATAGGTAGAATTGACGGGGGGAAGTACAGAAGCATTTACTCGATGATGTTTGAGTACTTCAATATTTAAGTTCTTCAAGTACTGCTGTATGTATACCCCTCCAATTATTTTATTTTCATAACTTCGGTAATTTACTTCATGTTTTCCACAAATTTTATTTATTTATAACTTTTCCTTCAAGTCGAAAAGTTTGCCTCCCAAATTGGCTACTTTTGTTTTCGACACAAAATTGATCAAGAATGGCATTTAAAAGTTAGGGACTTCAAGTGCAAAATAATGAGCCAACCACAGAGCACCTGACCACCCTTAACATTTTTTTGTTTTTGGGGAAAAGCAGTAATTCTGCCGAAAAATTGCACATCGTTTCTCGGATGCATTGGCATCTTTTTAAGCTCCGGTCCCCTCCGAACTCGCCAAATTCGAACAACCTCGTTGGCCTATCGGTCGTCGGCTGCCTAGCAACCAATAACACCACCCTGACATGCCACATCTTCGACCATAGCAGCGCTAAAAGCTATAAAATGTGCTGAAGTGCTGCTCAGCCGACATGAATATGAGCTTTCATGTGTATATCGCTTCGCAAAAATCAGTCCTTTTATACACGTGAATAATCAGAAGTCGCATTGGGGCGAAACAGATGGAGAGAAACAAATATAGTCCGCTTAACCTGCATTGCGGTGCGTGCTCTGTTAACGGGCACCGCGCTTCCACGTAAGATGGTTCTGACTTGATTTCGCACAATCTTACAACAATGGAGTACTTGCATTTCGAAATTTGTCATAATCTTGAATTTCGATTTAACTTGTGTACGTTTCCTACTGCATGGGGCTTGAAACTTCTCCCATCGTATTAAAGACTATTAATGTCCTAGAAAATCATTTAGGTTTGGAAGGAAATACAAAAAAATAAGCCAGCAGCGGCGAAACCCTCGGAGCTCAGTACAGGAAGTGGTGGTCGAATAGCGGCGGTCGGGAAGGAGGTGCAGTCGCTGATCAACCTCAACGATGTGACGAACGGGCCGGTGGCGGGCAGAGCAACGGAGACAAGCGGGTCTCTGCTGCGCAGAGAATGGCAGCACTGCTGCAGGCGCAGAGATGGCGCAGAGCGAACGCTGCGGATGCAGATGACCGTCGCGGGGCGCGAGGACGCGGGGTGGGCGGGACGAAGCAATGCGATGGCGGGCGCATGCGGGCCGGAAGGTCGAGCAATCGAAAAAACTTTAATTCAATTTTTTTACCAATAGATTATGGGTAATTTTAGAAAGCATGAGGAAGGAAATGAAGGACGTAAGACCACGTGTCTAAGTTCAGCTAGGAGATAATATTTGTCCGTTCTTACGGTCCTACGCATGCGCGAGAGCTGAAAGTTTGCAACGCAGATATTAAATTTATTACCACCATTCATTTTCAAGCAGGCCAGCTTTAAAAAACGAGCTCTCCTGCGAGGGCTTAGTTGCTTGGTTTATAGGGTATTTGCAGGAAGCACTTCAACTGCTCGCTTTCTCCCTCCTCACTTGCCGATAGAAAACCGGGGCATTCATGTGGAGAGAGATCGAATGCTTCAGTACATATAGAGCCTTAAACAAACATAAGAGTAGCTAGGCTTCTAGGAGGCCATGTTTTTAAATTATTAAAGATACCTAAAGCTCTTGTCCTGCTCTATTAGACCAAACAGACAGGCTGCCTCGCTGCGAAGCCGCGACGGAGCCACTTGTAATCATATAAAAACAATCCAACACTTTTTCCATTTTCATGAATGATTTCGTACATAATTACCTAATTTTAATATATTCGTTAATACCCGTCTCCAAAAACCAAAACCAAAATTCTAAGAAAGAAGAATCAGTTTCATGTAAATCGAATCATTTATGTTTATGTATGCTTTCAAGTCGCTGTGACGTTTGCACGTATTTGTTCAGTACTATTAACTTTATGTTTACATCTCATGTTTTTGGAGTAAACCGTTTTATGCTGAAAAATGTCGAAGGAACGATGATAGGGGATGTGTTTGTTTTATAACTTATTCTTCCTTACTGTACGGTATGATTGTTCGAGGATGGACACACGAGGGTTAACCCGCCACGTTCCTTCGGTAATGAGGTGCCCGCCGCCACAGTACATGTTGTAAAGTAAAACACATACTAGGTAAGGAATAGTACCGCGTGGTTCCGGAAAATCTTCATGAAAGGCAAGTTGCACGGGCTTATTCTCGTGCGTAAAATAAGCGTGATCTCTTTCCTGTGTGTATGCAGTTATACGGTAGCACAGTAAAGTATGGCACTAAAACATAATTCTGGTCGATACAACTAACCTACTGCATCCGTGATACCATGCTTAGCGGCTCTGGAAGGGACAGGCCGTATATATGTACGTACCTAACCAGTATACCAGTGTGATAGTGCGTACCTCCGTAAACTTGACCGCAACAAACGTTTCTCGGATGCCTTCGCATCTTTTCAGCTGAGCTCCCCTCCAAACGACCGCGCCGCTCTATCCACCGCCACCATGAAGCAGGGAGTGAAGTACGTAAGACGACGTGTCTTCGTTCAGCTAGGTTAAGCATAGAGACAGCCATAAAGTTGATTATAACATGTTATGGTTTAGTTGAGGCTTGTCTCTCGTCACAACGTAGCCGAAAGAACTCATAAAATCTGGGGTTTGGATGCTTTATTTAGAAGACTACTACAGTCTACAGTGATATCCTGTACAGTATTATAGTGGATTGGAATAGCAGCTCGAAAGATACTAAAAGACGACTGAAGAGTCGGTAAGCTAGAGGTGTAAGTCCTGTGGGACAGTTCGGACGGGACGGTAGGAACAGGGCGGTAGAGATGGGACGGGGGAAGCACACAACGGGCGCTAAAACGGGGGCGGAGGCGAACGCCGGTCGCGAAGAGAGTGACGGAGGAGAACGAAGGTCTGAAAGAGGGGAGTGAGAAGGCGAACGACGGTCGCGAAAGGGAACGTAGGAGCACGAAGAGCTCAGAAAGGGGACGGAGGCGAACGGCGGTCGCAAAGGGGATCAACTGGTAGTCACCAAAACACACTTACTAGATGCTCTGGGACGGAATAAATGGGGAGGTTCAACGGACGCACGGAGCAACATCTCGCGGAACGAAGAGGGGAATGTAAGTTTCCGTTTATTGTGCGCTCGCATAGAGAGACAGGAGAGCGGCTTACATAGCAAAAGAAATAAACTACACGTGTCTTAGAGCGACTAACTTAGAGCACACTACATGGTTAATACATGACGGTAGCGTACCACCATATATTATATTCATATAATAATGATGATATGAAAGAATTCATTTTACTACAATGTGTAAGAATGATCTGACTTTAGCACTAAATCTTAAAATGAATCATAGTTTCGCTCCAGCGCTGCACGAACCGACAGAAACCTGATCTTTCACGTTTGTATTGCATTGATGAATATACACTTGTGTCTAGGGGCTTAATAGATATTTCCTCGTTTCTTACTAGGGTTTCAAAGCAGACGGATTTGCATTAGTACTCCTGCCTAACTGTTTCAGTGTAACAACGATTTAAATAATCCCAAGAAGATCGTTAAGATTTCGAAGGAAATGCCGCCATACATTTATATCAAAATATTGAAACAAAATTGTCTGGATCGAGTAGTTTATCGTAGCTCGGGCTGCGCAGTTAGCAGTTGTAGCGGCTTCCGGATAACCAACTTCTTTAATCAAGTACTTGTTGTTGTTGTGGAGGATTCCGTCGTTCTCTTCTTAAGTTCTTTGTTTTGTATAAAGCACCGTATGAATGTACTGTGAACTACATACAACATGTTAACGATACGACTACATTATCAATGAAAATAATGCAGTCACACTTACAGTATACAAAGGTTGCAATATGGAACAATCAAGCACATAGAAACACCTCCCAAGGTGAATATTTGTTACACATGATGCATTTCCAGTTTCCATATGCAAATCATATAACAATTATTCAACGATTCTAATAGTGTATACCATAGCTCCCTCAAATACAGCTTTCTTTTGTCTAAGTTAACTGCATGATAATCGCACGTGCACGCTTCCTTTAGAACTCAGAACAACACCAACAATATATATATTATGGTATGTCATGAGTGCGACGATCGCGTTCGCTATTTATTTTTGGGGCGACCGCATTTTCTCTAATATCTGCGCGCAACTCTTCAACCTCCAAATTCGTGAGGGGTTTGCATGTTAAACTGCTGATTGTGCAACGCGCAACCATTGCTGTGGTACATTCGTGTACATTATTGTCTCTTTCATCTTTTTCCTCTCTTGCTAGTTACTTATCGAGATATTTCTGTTCTATTTTCCCTCTCTTCGTTACTATGCATCGGCTAATTCTACGTACTAATTCTACGTATGAAAGAAGTTTACTACTTAAGTGAATTCTCGTGATTCCAGTGGTACTAATTTGTTCTTTTCCACTGCCTTTTTGTTTGTACTGATCACAGTTAAGGTGCTGGTTTTGCTGCTCATTCTTTTCGTCTCTGGCCACAAAACTTCGGTGTAAACAGGCCTTATATGTCATTTATGTTTCGGGTTATTCTCATGTTATATGTTCCTGATTTTGTAACAATTGTAAAACAGAAGTAGATATCTTGTTCTCAACCTAGAATTTATCATTATTTAAGTAGTATCTATTGTGGTTTGTTAATATATAACATATAAAATTTAAAATATCTAACATATACTAATAACAACAGACGTCATTAAAAATTGAAAATTGAAAAGTTTTCGATAATCTTTAATCTTTAATCTTCATTATTTAATATTTAATATTTAATACTAAATACTTAATACTTAATGTTTAATATTTAATACTTAATACTAAATATTTAATACTTAATAGCTAATATTTAATACTTAATAGCTAATATTTAATACGTAATAGTTAAAACTTAATACTTAAAACTTAATACTTAGTGTTTAATATTTAGTATTAAATATTTAATACTTAATACTTAATACTTAATACTTAATGTTTAATATTTAATGTTTAATAATGTTTAATATGTAATTTTTAATACTTAATGTTCATTATTTAATCTTTAACGTTTAATCTTTAACGTTTAATCTTTAATCTTTAACGTTTAATCTTTAATCTTTAACGTTTAATCTTTAATCTTTAACGTTTAATCTTTAATCTTTAAGTTTTAGCTTTTATTCAGTAATATTAAATATTTCAAAAATAACGTTTAACATTGAAACTTCAACATTAAATAGTTATCGTTAAATATTAAACATTAAATCATTCATGATTTACATTTAATGTTTCTTCTTTACTTTATCTTCTTAGATAATTTAAATTCAATTTTTAATCTTTAATGTTTAAAAAGTTTATATTTAATCAGCAATCTTTAAGCTTAAAGCTTTAGTTTTTATCTTTAATCTTTAATGTATAGAATTTGCCCGTTGATCAGAAATTGTAATCTTTAATTTTTAATCTTTGATCTTATTCATTTTTATTTAATATTCACTATTTAATGCATAGTAATTAATATTTAATCTTTCATATTTAATCTATAATATTTCATTTTATTTTACAAAAAATATTTATCAGTCTTCATTTCTAATTTCTAATTTCTAATTTCTCATGTCTCATTTCTCATTTCTCATTTCTAATTGCTCATTGCTCATTTCTCATTGCTCATTTCTCATTTTTCATTTATCATCTACCACTTATAATATATCATGTATCATGTACCACGTATCATGTATTATTTATCAGTAATTGTTTAATTGTGTTGTTTTAAAAAATTGTTTTCATTTTCATATAATTAATGGTTTTTTATTCGCTGTTCTTCTAATGCGTTTGTATCTTTTCTTGTTATATCTTAGACTCGAAAAGTTTCATGTTTCGAATGTTTTTCAAATCTTGAGTGTGCATGTTTCTCATTCTTTTATTGTTTTCAGAAGTTTTCAAAAATTTAAAATGTTTGCATTCCTTTATTTAATACGGTTTTATTTTCCTTTTTAATATTATATTAGATTTTTCTGCTTCCTGTTTGTACGTTTAGCTCTTATTAGAGTAAAGCTATCTTATAATTTTATTCTCTATTATCCTCGAACGTTTTTCTACTTGATATTTTATATTAAAATATATCATGCAATAATTCAACTGTTTTTATATATTAGATCTTTGTTTGTTTTATTTAATGTAATTTTTTTAATTTTTTTATTCTTTATGCTATCCTTGTTGTTGGCATTCTTGTGTTTAGCCATTTATTTTTGTTAAAGATATCAGGCATAGTAATTTCACTCGCGGCTTTTTCTATTTTTTAATTTTTTCGGTCAGTTTCACCTCTCTACCTTAAGTTGCTTATCTGCGAAAAAATGTCGTACTTCGTAAATTTGTGCATTTTCCATTCCTTTTTGTTCCTGCTTGATACCATTTATTTGTGATGGTTATGATTACTTTATCAAAAAGTGTTCTATGTATACATTTCTTTGTAATGGACAAATGTCTAAGTGGAATTGAGTTGTGTTTTAGTTTTTTCTTGGTACTTTGTATTCTGCATATGTTCATATATTTTATTTTTGCCCTTAATTTGTCTTGCCTAGTTGCGTATCTGCAAGCTTTTTCTGTTAATGATATACAGTTGTATTTGGGGTACTATTGTAAAGGTCGAGGCGTTTTAGAGTTGCTGCAAGGGTACGACGGGATGTATGCTGGTAATAATATTTGTAAGTCACTTCGAGCGTTACATACATGGTAAGTCAATGCACAACGCAGAGGTGGCTTCTGTTGAAAAATGCAAGTTTGCAGAGAGGATACACAGGTGTGCGGCAGGCGGAGCCTACGGCGCGGCTATACTGTGTACATGTGTTCCAGTAGTTTGCAGTCGTGTACCACAAGTGCAGGAGAGTGGCATGATGTTCTACACGGAGACGCAACGCATGTGCAAGGGTGGCGGTTTTTAACAGGGATAATGAGCGGCATGTAACCTAGCTGGTACAACTGGGCGCTGCAGAATGCGATCGTGAGACGGGATTTACCCCTCGTACATACAACGGGAGATGGACGAGGTGTTTACTTTAGGTGATAAGAGTATTTGCTTCATTTGGGAGACAGAGGCATTAATCATTCCTGGTGCAGTTGCTATTTTCTGGTTTTATGCTGTGTAGACTTGTTTATGCACATGAAAGTACTAACGGCGAGGGCGGCTTGCAGGGAACGCTACACGATGCGTACGTGGATGGCGGCGCACAGTAATGAAGTCGGGGATCGCTCAATATTCGGACCGCCCCGCGTAATAGAACGATATAAGGCGTCGCACTTAACATAAAGCAGCATACCTCTCCCCAGTTTACCTTCTGGAGGTAGGCTTGTTCCATACCCGTAAAACAAACACGACCAAGCGCTGCGTAGAACCACACTAGGCCGACACTCATATCACCCTTTCTCTCTTCCTTTACACCCCCTGTCCCCTCTCAGCTCTCACAATGTCAGCATTGGAGAGAATTTTCAAGAAGCCAATGCCCTTCTCGCAAAGGGCAAGAAGATTTCGCGTAGCATATCCATGGAGAAGGCCGAGATTAATCCTGTGTGGATTGAATAGTATGCGCAGATTGCTGAGCGCGGAGATCTCAACCGTCGTTTCGGAATCACTTGCTACCCATACGAGCCTGGGCCACCCCTTTTAGCCATCGTTGGCGGCTTCTTCGATAATCAAGAATGGATCCTGTGCAAGGCCCTCGAGAAGCATATGATATGCGCGCTGTGAGCATGTATGAGGCCAAGTACAACAAAGCATCCGGGAATAGTACGTCGTTTCATGAGGCCGCTTTTCTGCTTCGAAACTTGACCACAAACGAGGCCATGGCCGTGCAAATCAATGTCTAGTCCATAAGTTTGTTCGGTGGGATACATTCGTTATGCAGGGATGGTCATGAATAGGGACGCTTTTTGGAGAACTTGCCGCAGCAATCCAAATTCAGGGAGAAGGGATTGATGCGAAGAGAAGGTACGAAAGACTTTTACCTCAAAGTGAAACTAGGCGATCACTTCCTGTTTCTGGACATCAAGAAAGGGTAACGCTACTTTTTATTACATCCACCAATAAAGCGAAAGTGGGTATTGTTCCACTATCATGGGAGTTTCTACCGCTGTGTGGCCCTTCCGTTCAGTTGAAGCCAATGTCCTCTGTGGCTCATCCAGCTGCTCTCTCCGTTCGTGCGGCGGTTGCGATCGAATTTGTATCGCTTCCTGGAATATCTGGACGATTTCTTAATTGCTCCCTCTCCTATTGGAGGCATCTCAACGCACGGAAATCTTTCGCAGGCCCGGGAACGTATCACTCGGCTGATGCTGCGGCTCGCGTTGCCCCGACACCCTTCGAAAATAACGTGGTGGTTGACGCACAGGCCATGAGATTGTACGTGACCTATTCACACCGATGCGGCGGATATGGGATCTGGTGGGACCCTGAACCTGAATAACTTGACAGCCGGCGCTCCGAGGATGTGGGTGAATATTAAAAAGAAGTGGTCCACATCACAAACAGTTCCGTAACTGCAAGCCGCCCTATGACGAGGGGGTTGACCTACCTCAAGATTGTGCTCAACCACATGGGCTTGGAGACCAAGCCCGTGCGGATACCGTCCGGTGCGAATCATTTTGCAGACTGTCTTTCGCGACGATTTCCCCGCGGCGACCTTTGTATGAAGGAGCAGATGCGGCTTTCCATCTTGGATGGGATGCAGGCGCCCGCAGATTTTTTAAAGTGGCGCCCCTTTGGAGAGCATCCCGTCTACAGGATGAAGGCCGCGTATCAGGAGTTGGAAGAGAACTGGGAGCCGGACATGGTTCGGCTCCTCTACCCACCGGTGCATCTCATCACTCCAAATTTAATGAAGTTGGGACATAGAAAAGTTCCGGCAATGCTCTTTATCCCGGATTAGCCACGCCAACCGTAGAATGGTACGGCTCTGCGCATCTTGCATCGCAGGTGTAGAGACGCAACCCACCGGAACAAGGGTGGGAGGCACAGAGGCAGCTGAACCCGTTGTGACGTCCTCTGCTTCTCGAAAGCAACATGCTACCACTCGGCAGGTAGGCCGATGGATCTTAGTGATGTGGCCGCAGAAATGTTTCAACTGTTGCTGGCACTACTCTCGGCGCTAGAATGACTGCTCAGTTTCTGACCGGATTTGCGTGGTCCAGTCGCACCAAAACTACGTGGGACGTGCAGTGGGGGTCTGGCTGGATTTTTTCGAGGAAGAGAAGCGATTAATACATCCATTGAATGAAGCGACATTCCTCGCCTTTATCGGGTGATTCATGATGTCTTGGCTCCGTGGTACGACGCATGCCATTTTTCGGCTTCATTACCGAAGTACCTTAGCGCCATGGGACATATGCAGCTCATGATAACTGGAGAACAATTTGTACATTTTCCATTCGTTGATCATGCGCTACAGGCGTGCTGCAAATGGGAAGAATACTTATGATGCCCGCTTGGGCGTTCCTGCGGAAGTCGTCGTGCAGATTTGGGCACTTGGGATGTGAACGAGGTCAACAATTATGCTCCGAGACCTTACTGCTGCCTTGTTTCAGTTCTGCTGCAGTGAGTCTCGGGAGAGCTCTGATCTCTCCTTTCCAGAGGCAAATGTCACGATTGAAGCGTCCATGGTGACTGCGCGGCTTACAAAGGTGAAGAGTCGCGAAGCCATTCGTAAGGCGTTGAAGGCCTGTCATGGTCTGGGAACTGGTTCATCCAAAATCGACCTGTTGGGACGGTGGCAGTGCGGGCGCTTTCAGCATGTTCGTTTCTTCAGTGTACCTCCTGATTCCGCGGAATGGCCCAGTCAAGGTCTCACTCGCGCTTTGGACCACGGGCTTGCTCATTTTCAAATCCAATCGCCGCCTGGAGGGAATTTTACATCTCAATCCATCAGAATTGGTGTGCACACCAAGCAAATGTTGCTTGAAATCCCTCTGAAGGTACGGTTGGCTGTAACAACCTCGGGTTTGCGGGGTTGTCGGCGTTGATGTGAAATCAACGGACTTCGAGTTTTGCAGACCGCTCGGGGAACGATACCCGGGATTTATTCGGGCTAGTGGCTCTCAGACTATAAGTACGACTATCTAGACTGAGTGAATGCAGCGGGACCGGCCGAATGCGTGCGGTCGCCACGAGATGTCGGGCTGCTTGACTGAGGAGTCACTGTCGGTAGCCCGACAGTGACGGCGCTGGGCCTGTTCACGCGTGTACAGTAGCGCAGAATGCGCTACACTGGCACGTTTTGGATGAGCGAATGACAGTACAGGTATGGCTGTACTCCACTTTGACCGTGTAGTCAAGACTACCGCTGCGTCGATCTGGGTTTCCGGTCCATCCGGACGCACTTCCATTCCGCCACCAACTTTTTCTTAGCGGAACATCTTCACCGACAAGCCGTCGATTCGTAATCCATGTTTTGGGTTTAGTGCTGTATGTACGTTTTTAATGCACATGAAGCTTATGTGATATTAATGGCGACGGCGGCCCGCAGGGAACGCTACACGATTCGTACGTGGATGGCGGCGCACTGAAATGCAGTTTTTGAATTACTCAATAATCGGACCGCGCCGCCTATAAGAGCGAAACACGGCGTCGCACTTTACCTAGCGAGGCATGCCTCTCTTTTCCATATCTGTACTTGGTTTTTTTTTCTTGTGTAAAAGTGTAAGAAAACTTGGATGCTTACCTTGACTGATCTTACACGTGTTAAAATTGTATATATAAGCGATCTCCTTTGGGGAGGGAAAGTGGGAATGGTAAGCCTCCCCGAGACTTGAGCTTCGGATATTTGGTGCCGCACGGGTATCCCCGGAACTACCCCGCAGGCACTGTTCGCCTCCGCCGAAAGACGGGGAGATGAAACCACAACTAGGGAGGGAAAGGGTGGTAAGGATGGAGTGTGCGGACATGATTTTATGGTGTTCTGAATTTCTGAAATTTAGAGGATTTGGGTTGAAACGCTGGGGGTGTGTGTGTGTGGAAGGGGCACTGGCATATTGTTTACTGCCGAGATGATTCAGTGGTGGTTGATAATTCAATCCCTCCTACCAATTAAATCTGTGCGGTTTTCATTTCTGAATGATATATTCTTCCGCCTCATACATTCATTTATTACCATCGAGCACAGGATACCTCGAAACGGCTTATGAATTGTCTCATTCCCACTCTTTTGGAGATTATTGCTCACAGTGACCTCCCGTACCCCTTGATTGTGTGTATTTGATTTAATGAATGTTAAAGTAAACCTGGGTCATGGACGAGAGCACATCTGTGTAGTCGCTAAATAGCACCCTATAATACTACCAATTACCCCACAACACAAACCTGAACCATAAATGGTTGCTTATCACGTTTCATTGCCACGAGGAATTCATAAAATTACACAATCATCTGCCTACTTGTCGTTCGGAGTGACGTCAGTTGCAATGTTGGGTTGCCCCAAGAGGAGGCGAAGAATGGCCAGGGAGACAATATTCTCGACGTTCAAAGTGCTGTTAGTGATAACGCTGAAACATCCAACGACCTCAATACCACTTCTGGCCTCAGAATAATGTAATAATAAGAGCAGAGACATACATGGCTGTAAACCGACATATGGGAGGTTTATGACAGATGACAATTCCCGTGATGAGATGAATGCTTAGATGCATGCTTATTAAAAAATGGTTCGTACAACGGGAATTGTTAACATGGCTCAGAACAATTTACGCTTTTAGTGCATCAAGGCGGCCTGGAAACGCTATTCTCGTTTCGATTCGTATCCTTTTCCGTTCACGTTCTTTCCCGCAGCGCTTTTGGTGCACGGATTCTGCAAGTTTGGACAACGTAAGGTAACCGCCAACTTGCTTCAGGGGTCTGCGGTTGCTCGTTTTTCGGCCGCTAAATCTTACACACCTCCGCATTGTATTAAGAAAATCCGAAAGCTCAGTAGAACGCAATAGGGCGCTATACACTTCAACTTAGAACATTCTGAGTCAATAACGTACTTGCAAACTACAAATAATACGTACCGTTTTATTTGTTCACTCGAGCATCCATAAACAGTTACATGGAACCGTGTGAGGAGGCAGAATCCTTTGAAGTTGTTCTTCTATCACTGATTGGCTGTTTGGGGGGCGCATAATTGAAAATCAAAGTTTGAATCTACCTCTGAATGACAAGTAGTGACTTTGGGAAAATTTTGACTCTCAGTGTGTAGTTTTTATAAGTATTCGAGCTGCATCTACTGTGCCAGCTGGTGAGCCCTGGCATTGCCGCTTAGAAAATTTGGATGTAAGCTTCCTGCGGCCCTCCGTTGTCATCAAGTTGGTGTAACAGTTCAGCGCTGTATCGCCTGCTAGATGCAGTATTCACATTTTTATGACTGCAATTCTGTTTATAGTGCGGTGTCTTGTAAAAACCTTCTAACGAAAGCGTGAGAACACATAAAAACAACATCACACAGGTACGTAGATAAAATCATGAATCTGTTGGGCAGGCCGTTCGGATCTGTCTTTCAGAGGTATCTGTAATAGAAGGGATTTTCGTTCTATCGCTACTCACGTTACACGTGCCATATTTTCGGGTACCTACGCCCTGTCGAGGGCGTCAAGACCTCGTGATCGGCGGGCGTGCTCGATCCAGCTGTATTAGTTATGTTAGTGGGTCATGCCATGTACAGTCGTTTCCGGACTGTACAGTGGCCCGTGGTGCCAGCCCCATTTTACTGTGATTATAAGCTTTTTACTTTCCGGGTGCGGTGAAATATTTCCCGGCGTACTTGCAGTTGATACAATACCCCGGATTGTACTGTAAGATCAGTAGACACAGTGAATATACAGTAACTACTGTACATGGCACGGTTCAGTGGGTACAGAGTACGTACAGTAACCACTGCACGTGACACTGTACCCGATGGATACATTAGGGGGGTTGAGGTTGTCTGAGCTCAGTTTTCTCGAAATATCTACAGTAGCTGGCACCATAAGCGTACAGTAGTGTAGTAATTTGAACAGGGGGTGTGCATGTCCCAATCTATGGTCAGCAAAAACCACAACAAATTCTGTGACCAGCTGTGGTAGTGTATGAATACCAAATTGTACACTAATGAGAAGCGTGGAGTGTTTAACCGCAGTGTATTACTGGACTGTGTGTCTTTGTATGTGTCTAAGTGAGGGTTTTTTATCCGGGATAAGGCCCCGGATTGTGATATCTGGCAAAAAAAGCCACACGTTTCGCGCCCCTACGGGCTAGCGTGCGTGCCACGTGAGTGATTGGCCCAGGTTTTCCCCTGGCTTTATCTCCGCCCTGCGACTAATATCGCCGTTACATAGTAGTTAATACGCTTCTTCTGAGCAGCGGGTGAGGATAGAAAGGACAAGCAAGTTGCCGGCACCAAGCTAGGAGCCAGCAGAGTCTTTCCAGTACATTTTCCCCTGGTGTTGTGTTTTTTCCTTTCCATTTACAGCTTCCCTTTCCACTTCCCTTTCACGGTGGGTGGCGAGCGCACTGCAAAGCCGAAGCGAACGCAACGCGGAGCGCTTCCAATGGCTCGGCTACACGCGTACCGCTCCTTCCCAGCCAGCGTCCGACTGCCCCATTACTTAGCTCTACCACACTCTGTCCTTTTTTTACGCGCGCCCCCGAGCTTCCGGCTCGTACTACAGGCTTCAAATCCCCAGCTCTGCAGCTACCTATATCCACCCGTGTACCGGTGTGGTGTTTTTTCTGCGCTCTCGCGCTTGTTTGAATGTTTTGCACGACAATAGCGCCTATATTTTCAACAAGTACTTCTTCTTCTTTTCAATTAAAAACCAGTTGAACCAAACCTGTTTTTTATTCCGCGCCGCACATATATCTTTCTTATCCTATGAACTTTTCTCACCTCCAACTCCACCTTTCGATTCATCATCACTGCTTTTACCATCCACTCCGTCCTACGACTCATCTTACACTGAAAAAGCTTGCTCTTGCGACAATTTTCTCTACACAAGTGATTTTCCCTTCTCATACGCGGCGGACTTGATGGATCGCCCGTTTTTCTTTTTGGGAAGCTATTTTTTCTACTAACTCCGTCGTTTATAATTGATGGTCACGTGGTGATCTGCATTTATCCTTTCATTACTTTTAAAAAGTGTCAATATCAGCTGAATAATCATTAAGCCCTATTGTTTCGACATCCTCCACGGTGTTTAGAAGTGTATCTACGTCCTATTCACTGTATTTCGGCGCGCTACTTCTTCTGCCGATCTTCTTTTTCTTTCCCGGAAATTTTTCCGTTGGTGCGATTCACTCGATGGCTTTCTCTGCAGTATTACTTGGCGGTAAGACCAGTGGAAGCATTGTTGGTGGCAGCGGAAGTGGTGGCGGAGGTGGCAGTGTGGCGCATGTTGCGGTAGAGTTTCTCGTTTTCATCTCAGTTCGGCTGGTTGTTTGTGAGACTTTGGTTGTTTCCAAGTTTTTTGTGGTCGTGGAGGTAGGGCTTTGTATACCATGGAATATGCGCATGTAATGGTGGGACCAGCTCATCATGTAATACATGTTAAATTTTATTGCCCAAGCCCAGGCCAATATCTGAACGCGTTTCAGATTTACAAACTGTCGATTTTTCTTCGTGCCGCAATTTCTGTATGCATCCAAACTCTCTGGGATACATTTAAGGTTTATTATTGGCACCGTTTACACAAGCCGTAGATTAACCAAAATGTAAGTTATTTGTTTTGCGTTCTTCTCTTAACTCTGAAAGCGCGAATTACGTTTTACAAATTGTTTTCTACACATTTCATAAATATAAAGGGGGTTCACTCGTAATTTACCGGATTATATGGTAACTGAAGTTAATTAAAATGAAAATTAATAATAAATAATAATAAATTAATCTCGAATTTCGAATTTCTTTATAACATGTAAAGGATTTATTTTCTTCGACTGAAACAGCTTCGCACTAATGAGGCTCTCTGTAGGACTTCCTCTTTCTATAAAAATTTGTGCTTGTGTCAACTGCGAAGACTGTAGATCCAAGCGAGCCGCGGAGGGAATTAAATAGAAGAGAGAAACAAATAAGAACAGTGTGTTGGTACTGTTGGGTTGTGATTTTGGTCAACCGAAGGATAGATTTGGATATATTTGGATTGATGTATGGCCCACCCCATCCTACGTAACATCGGCCGACGGAAACTAAGCGCAATTACTCAAATACCAGACCCGCAACAAGCTAAAATCACTAAAAAAATCCAACTTCCGTTTCGTAACCTCACACTCAAGAAATTCAACATGATTTCAAACTATATTTTGTGTTTGTGTAAGGCTAACCTTAGAAGGATGGACACACTAAACAATTTTTGAGGTATTCATGCGTAATAGCATTTAAGGGGCGCTTTCCACAAAAGAGAGAGAGTGAGAGAGAGAGAAAAACGAGTCGTTTTTCGAACTCACCGAAACGCCAAGCGTCGCTGCGGGTAGCATGCCTCAAATGACAATTCCAACGCGGAACCCCAGTTTTCAAATGGCACTGAAAGGCAAACAAATTAATCAAACGAACTTCATTTACTGGATACTCAAATGAAAACCTCTTCCACCAGATCATCTCGGGATGAAACTTTGTGTGGTACGACGATAAGGGGGCGGCGCACCCCCGACGTCGGATCATACACATGTGAGCTACCCTCGGCACACGAAATTCCTTCGCCACTCCGCCACTTCGCCACTCGGCGGCGTGGGTAGGT
>JAVCKV010053222.1:3818-22874 GCA_032274145.1 Herpochondria borealis | reverse complement strand
GGGTGAGGGAACGGAGCTCAGTAGCCAATTTGCGTACGACTTCGACTTGAGAGGCTATGAATCCTTGCGTCGTCGGAGGGGGTGGGTTTGTCACGTCCACCTCGTCCGTTTTTTTTAGACGACTGGCTAGGCTGCGTTTCAAGTTGTACACTCGTCTGAGAAGTCCTGTTTGCTTGAGACGACGTCTGTTGAGGCTGCGTTCTCGGGGGTACCGAGAAATCGTTGGCAGCCAATGGGGGCAGGGACGTCTCTTGAGTCTGCCTAGTTAGCCGTGGTATGGCAGTCTGCGGGAGAGCTTGGGTTGCTCTGCCGACTTCAGTAGACTCTTAGGTGGCGGCGACCAATATGGCTTCTGCTTGGTGACCCGTCGAACTTCCTGCTCCCCCGGACGGCTGCTGTGCCGTCCGGGTGAGGTTCTCGGGGTTCGTGAGCGGTGTCACCAGGGGCTGGCCCGTCGACCGCGTCGGGCAGGGTGGGTCAGGAGCGCTAGAAACTTGACTGGAAGACATGTCTTAGTTCTGAAGTTGGCTGATCAGTCCTATTTCAGCTTGAGAGTCTTTGGAGTCGTTTCGCAGCGGTCGATAGAAGAACGTGGGTTACGCTCTTCTAGGTCGGGAGACCAAATGTGGTAAAGTGGCTGACGGAGTCGTGCAATTGAACGTAGCGGACGCCTGTTGTAGACTCTGTAGCTCACTCGGCGTAACTAGAGGGACTGTTGTTCGAGATTTTGCACTCTAGATCCGGGAAGATCCGATACCCCTTAACCCAGAAGGGTCAAAGAGCGTTCCTCGATTTATATGACTCTCCAGAGTCAACACATGGAGTCCTGTAATAATCTAATACTGTAAGACAAACACAAAAGGAAGGGGGCGCACAAACCAGGGGGTGCTAAGCGGCCTTACAGTCTACTACAGTAGTTCAGGTACAGAGGGGGAAGCTGTCCCCGGAAACTGTACATACCAAGGAGAATACAGCCGGGTAAAGCGAAGTGGCTTACAAAAGCCAGATCTGGGCCCCACGTGTCACGGTCCATCCGGCAAGGTTTGAATCATCAGACAACAGGGATGTACAGTAGACCGACCGGCCACTGTATTACAATGGAAACTAGTGAAATGCTGGGTGCTGGAGCGCTGGAAAATCCGTCACATTCCCGTGCTCCCGCAGGTCTTGGTGTGCGCAATCAAGTTTGAGTGCGGAAAAGAGGACTTTAACGGGCAGCTCAACTCCTACCGCTGGGCGATAGTAGGAATAAAACTGCTGGAGCTCAAAAGGGCGCTGTAAACTGTGCGCCTATTAAACCTTGTAATCGCATTCATAAATTGGCGAACCGATCAACCCGCTACGGATCTTTGGACGCGCTCCCGGTGCAGAATACTTTTTTCGACGCACTCCGTTTATGTAATCAATTCGCCTCCTTCCTTTCAGAGCTTTAATTCGCCATGACTACTACTACCCGCTCATAACCGGGTGGTTGTATCACCACTACAGCCGCCGCCGCCGCCGCCTACTATGGAATCTGTGGCGTGGAGGCCGGTGTCGGCTAATTAGTCTGGAAACGGGAAGGGGTTGAGTTACTGGCCCACGGCTGCGTCAGGCTCTACTACCGGTTCGACCGCAGCAGCTGCAGCGGCCGCAGTGAAGACTTCAAATAAGACCGAGACAACGCTGGCTACTGTGTCGACGCCGGAGGTCGTAAAAAATACCGCCCAAGTGGTGGCGTCATCTGGGCCCGCGCTCGACGGTTTATAAGGGGCTTGTGCAGTCGGGTATTTGGATACGACGCGTAATCCTTGACCAATGCTGCCGCATCCCGTTCACGCTCCGAGTCCGTCGCCGTTTGTTTCCAGGCTGCCAAGGCCTGAACGCGAGGCGGCCGCCGTGGTAGCGATGGAAATTGCGTCCGCTACTATGACAGACATCACAAATGCAGCGGGTTCGGCGGCTAAAGGGAATAACAAGATTCCAGCGTCCAGACGATGGCGCGGCCGTCCGGGTCTGTGCCCATGGCGACTCCGCCGGTTCCAAAATTTGCCTCAGTTAGAGCTGCTATTCCTGGTCAGGTCGCGATTGCCTCGGCGCCAAAGTCCGTGCCTTTTCCGCTTTCAGCTCCTGTCCTTTCCCAGGCCCCGCCGCTGTCACTTCTATTGGTAGTTGGGAAGTGCCAAAAGCAGAAGGGGAGTGGTACTAGTACTGGATACGGTAACGACAAGTAAACGAAGACTGGGGCGGAGTACGGGCGTACAAACGCCAACCCCTCGGGTTCCGTCTCCGTCCTGATGTTTGTGGACCGCCCGACCACGTCAAACGATGGGCAGGGCGGAGGAAGCTCTGGTTCTGCGTCTCGGGATCGCGTCGCCTTGTTTTAACAGACGTTGTGGTAGTGCTTGCAGCTTGGAGAGTTCATGCAGGAGTTCACCGATCTTCGCGTTCCCGCTGACAATCTTCGCCAGACTGGCAAGAACCATTTCACCGTGCGCAAGTCACTTCCGGCCGTTTAAGGCCGCATATGTGGCCTTGATACCGACCTGCCGGATCAGTGCCTCCTGGAAAACCGTGGTGAGGAGCGCTCTACCATGCGGAAACGTAAGAAGGTAGCAGCCCTCCAGCGTAATATAATTGATGAGCAGGGCCACACATGCCGGGCTCGTGAGAAAGTGATGGAGTTGAGGGAAGAAAAGGAAGAACTTAGCCACCGTCTGAGTTTTGCACCGCGCCGCCTGAGTCGCTCCCGCGACCGCTCCCGAAGCTGCTCGCGCAGTTCCGCTCGCGGGCGCCTTCGAGGTTGTGGTGAAAATGACGATGATAATGAGGACTGCGACCGGCGCCGAAGGCGCCACAACCGGGACGGAAGGGATAAGTCGATATGGGCGGATATATTCAAAATGGTGGTCACGGGGTGCGCCGGGAAGGAGCGGTATGCGAGCGGGTGCGATAGGCGTGATGCGATAGAAAAAGTAAAACTCTGCGGCAGGACCGGCTATAAACGTGCTCGTCCCTACTCTTAGAATTCATCTTGTGCTTGTTAAACAGAAACCTGTGAAGTTATAGGGCTTGCTATTTAGGTCCATAACTCATCATGTCGCGCAAAAACTGCACGACTATAGAGAACATGGTAAAATGAGTCATCATGTCGCGCAGGAACTGCGAGACTAAGACGACTCATTAGTTATCAGGCATAATTTCGCGCAAAATATGCTCGAACAACTCATCAAAATCATCATCATCATTATTAACATGACGTCGCCCAGGAAATGCGCGACTTAAGCGACTGAATTAGCTGACGCAGAAAAAACTCTTTCAATTTTTTCTTTGATAGTCACTTTGCGCAGAGAGCCGCTATAATTAATCCACCTTTAACATAATCACCTCACGCAGGAGCTGCGCGACTTAAGCAATTTTGTAGGGTTGACGTAGAATCTCCCTTTCCCCTGAATTCGCTCGCGCTTTCCCAGCCAATATCCGCCTCGTTGTTTCGCACGGTTGCGATCGCGCACATATCCGCAGTACCTTTTAACGTCGTGAAGTCACTGGGCAACTTACTAAACCTATTGTTCGGTCGACGCGCGAGCGTCGCGGCGTCGTTAAACACGTTGCGCAGGCACTGCGCATATTCAGAAGCTCATGGTTGTTGCGGAGGGCTCGGGAGGTTGTGAGCGGGTTATGTTAGAGGGGCTTAGTTGAGGCGCGAGGTTGGATGGGAGGGGAGGGGGGGGCAGGGGGAGGGGAGGCAACGGAATAGGGGTGGTGTGCGGCAAGGTGGAATGCGATGGGGGCCACAGTTTATAATTCGCACAGAAAATGAGCGACTAACTCATCCCTTGAATTTGCGCGCGGGGTGCGCCCTTGAAGCATCATTTCGCGCAGTTTCTGCCAGTCTAGCTCGATAAGTTTTGCTTCGGGTGCGCCCTCGTCGTAATAGTGGACTTTGTGTGGTGAGGCTGCGCTGTGCGACGCTCGCATTGTGCAGAGGGAGAGATGAAAGCGCGCTCGATTGGTGGTTAAGGTCGTGAAGAGACGAAGTTGACGGCGCGTGTTGAGATGGAGTTCTGCGAGAGAGAGGATAGGAGAGTAGAGATGAGCATAGGAGAGCGGAAGGTTTAATGGTGAAGTCCCATAAACTTTAAAGGTGCGGCCAATTTTTGCACTCTTGTAGATAGACAGATCGAACAGTCGGTCGGTACGCATGTGATTTTTCTGAGACGCCGCTCTGCCCATACCGATGTGGTCATTTCATCTCCTCTCGTTCCTCACCATCTAGGGCTTCCCAATTCACCCAGAACGCCGTTATGTAGTACGGGAATAAGAGGCCTGCGCACCCACGACGGCGGATCGTACACGTGTGAACCATACACAGTACCGCGAACTCCATCGCCACTCCGCCACTTCGCCACTCAGCGGCGCGGGTGGCACGGTGTACAGTAAAAGCCGTGATTGGTCCGCCACTTCGCGACTCTACCACTCTGGGTGCTACGTTTGCTCACTGACCAGGCCGGGAAGACTTACTAATGGTTGGTGAGGTCATAATATTGGGTTGTGACTAGGGCTGGTTGTCCTATAGAGGTCGTCTAGGTTAAGGCATCTAGCGTAAGGGTGTCTACTGAAATGTATCTGTGTAGTTAGTTTTAGCGTTTTTTGCCCATTAGGCCTTTTCTTGCCACGAGCTCCGCCTTGGGCGCGACCCTAGTCGCTACATAAGCGGCGTGGGTCGCGTTGGGGTTGGGAGGAGGTTCCATCAAGAAGGTAACGAGAAGTACCTTGGTATCACGTCTGAGCTACCCCCAAATAACGCCTTTTTACCCGTATTTCATCTCCTTTTTGCCTCCTTTCTTCCCTTTCTTTGTGCTCTTTTGGGGTGATTTCCAGCGCTTCAGAGAGGACGCACACCACGCTGAACGACGAAACCCGTTCAGCCACACGTTTCCTGCGTCCCCGTTCGCGCCGGCATTCAACCCCGCGTTCCGCTCTACAACTCTGTCCCCTTGTGTGCGTGCGACGGGAGTGAGCTGCCACCCCGCACCACACGTTCCAATTTACTTCTGCACGCCATTTTAACGGCCTTTCGCCGCCTCCCAGCTTTCGCGCATACACCCCCTCTATGCGTAATAACTTCACGTCCGAAGCTCTTCTTGAACCTCACAGACGTGTCGCGCAGAGGTTAAGCAAAGCCGCGGGAGATAAGGATGGGATGAGCGACTCAGTCGCTGCTGGACTTTTGAATTTGTGGTACATACACTCGTCTCGTAGCGCAGGTACTGCGAGACTCTTGATTATTTCTTCTCCCGCTTGGCTCGTCCCATATTATAAATTGCTCGAAGTATGAGTGCTGTCCGTTTATGATGGACCGGGGCCGGGCTCCGTTGTGTTGCGCAGAATATGCACTACCTTGGCCTCGACAGGCACGGGTCACGGACCTAAACCGAGGCTTCCCCAACTCCTTCCCCCTTCGCACTTTTCTAGCGCCGGAATTAGGCCGCATCACCATCACGCAGGTACTGCGATAATAGCTCGTCATTCTTCTTCTTTTTTTGCACGCGGGGTGGATATAGATTCCAGATGTGCATCACTCCTTCGTCATCGCGTGTCACTGATGATGCTCGACGCAAAATTACTCCCACACCGTGGTTCCCACCTTTCGTTTGCGATCAGGTTAGGAAAAACCAGCCGCGTCGCGCAGTAGCTGCGTGACTGTTGTAAAGTGCGTAGGGTGTAGTATAATGGGACCGTCCGATAGCTCAAACAACACACGAAAAACGGCACCTGGTAGAGAAAGTCACCTTGTGGTGTTCTCGGGGTTCTTCCACTATGGGCCGTGGGAGCACCACTCGAAAGGGATGGGTGGGCTCGCCGTATGGTAGCAGCGCTGTGTCTAGACGCTTTTGACGCGCCCTAAATGGAGGGCGCGCTTAGCGGAGCAAGAAAATATATGGTGGCAATCTGCCACCCGTACAAGGAACTAGGAAGGAGAGAGAAGAAGTGGAGGTTTGGGGGCGTACAAAGGACTTTATTGGAAGAGAAAGTGGAACTACGTGCGTACCTCTTCTCCCACTTAGTGGAAATACTGCTGCTGGCGCTTACGTAGCGTTCGCCAGAAGCTAGCTCACACTCAGGGGAGATTGGTGAACGGAGCTAATCTCAGTCGCCCCAAAATATTTACACCTGGCCACGACAACATGCCCGTGGTAGGGGTTCTAGTAGCCCCTCACGGTAGAAATAATACTGAAGGGATAATACAGTAATTAACTAGGTACAGTAGGACGCACTGTACACACTAGGTGTACGTACAGGAAGCACACTGTAAGTGACACATTGTAGGGAATTTTACCGGTTCAAGGCACAGTGGAGGAAGGGGGTGGTGTTGCACACATTAAATACCACACGTGCATACTGCAGGGAAACGTGATGGAGGTGTGTTTGTGGGGGGCACGTGTTACGACGGAAGGGCCGCAGTACGGCGCAAAGGGGGCCGCGCACCGACGCCGGGAAAATCGGCACTTGTAAGCCCATAATGGGTGGTCTGGGTCGGCTGCCAATTCGCCACTTCTCCACTACCCCACTACACTACTTCAGACTGCTACGGTTACGGATTGGCCTGGTTGCGTGGCTCGCTCACTGTGTACTGCATTTATATCTATGGATCACGGTTAGGGAACACTGCTATATATTAGGAGGTCTAGGTTAGTTAAATCGGCGCTATGGGAGGATACTGTAAGTGCGAAGGGCCGTCTCTGTAGTTAACGTTAGGGGTTTATGACCTTAAGCCGTTTTGGTCCACCATTTACGCCTTGGGCGCTCCCCTAGTCGCTATACAAGCGGCCTGGGTAGTGCCGGGATTGGAAGGACCAGACAGGAAGGGGCAAGCGAGAACTACCACCCAAGAAAAGCCTTTTCTCACGTCTTTCTGCTTCTTTTCAACCTCCCTTTTTTCCATTTCCTTTCGCTTTGGGGTTCATTTTGCGGCCCACCGCGCGGACGCACACTACGCAGGACGCCGAAATCCGTCCTGCCACCCGTGCTCGCTATCCCCTCTGGCGTCCCGACGTATCTCACTCCCTATATGTACCATGACCATTCCGTTGTGTGTGGTGCTTCCGGAGGAGCTACCCACAGCACTACAGGGGCGTGGGTCCGCGGTGGAACCCGCTCTGTTCGGAGGCCTCGTACCGTCGTACAACATGGGGTACGAACTGAGTCGCTCCTCACGTCGCGCAGCAGCTGCGCGACTTTTCCGAATTGACTGATATTCTCCTCATTCTGGTCATTCGTTTGGTCCTACTCACGTTCCGCAGTAACTGTGCGACTTTATCAAGCAGTCTTAATCCAGCCGTGTGTGAAATCGTGGCATAAATTAACAGCTCGACCCCATTGGGCGCCGTCTCGACCGAACTTACGGCGCTCCTCACCCAATGCACTACGACCCCTCAACTTTCGCTTCCTGTCTCAGGCTTGTACCCTCCTCGCCGCGTCTCGCAACAAGAGCGCGAATGTTTTGCTGGGCGTGGGGAATTGATAGTGTTCGCCCTCTCTTGGCTGCGGATAATGGCGCGGGAGACCGCCTTGTCGCGCAGAAACTTTGCGACTTGTTTCTTTTGTCTTCTCCCCACGGATTTCCAGGCGAATTGTCGTAGAAATCTTCAGGCAGGTATGGCGTTTTCGAGTCGCGCAGAAGAATGCGCGACCGCGGTTGTGCCTCGTACCGCGCGCTCTTCTCACTGCATGGGAAATGGTCTTTATATCATGGTTTAAACCACCATGTATTATGGTTCTGAGCATGACGTATCATGCTCTCAACCGCGATTTAAATTGTGATTAGTTAACCACCCACCACGATTTTTACATAGTGGTTCCCGGTCGCTCAAAAGCTTGTTGAAATCATGGTCTGAAGCACCCTTTTATCGAGCTGCAGTACACGAAGAAATCACGGTTTCATCCATGATTTGAATCTGCAGATCTTTCATGCTCTCTATATAAAGCGGTGAAATAATGATAAACGCCACGATTTTTACCGACCCAACCATTATATATTAGGGTTCATACCTGGATTTCACCTCGATTGGAATACCATATAAAGTGATTTTGAAATGCAATATATCATAGTTTTCGTTAGGATACATCGTGGCTCATGATAATAATAAATCGTGATCACAACCAAGATTGAAGCAGTCGGATATTTACCCGTGAGAATGTAAGTCATGGTTCATACCACGAATAAATCGTGGCCTGAACCATGGTGAAATCGTGAACAGAACCACGCCTAGTTTTTTTTCTACCTTAAATGATGTTCATCCGCTTTGTACCTGCGGTCATCTTATGTGAGCTGGATACAAATCCTTGCATATCAACAGTTCGTAGATCCAATCATCACACACATCCGCACGATGCTAAAAATCTGCCCCCAAATATCTTGGCTTGCCCAGAGGGTCGCAGATATGTGCGGCACCTACGAGCGCACGCTTATTCGTGCGCCTTGTGTGTGCCGCAGATTACCCAGTTCAACAATGAAGCAATCTCAGTCTTGAAATCAGTGTGCCTTACCGGCAACACTCGATACGCGCGGCATCTCCTTACCTATCACCCAAAACCTCTTATCCTTCGTCTTCACGACGATGCAAACTGCGAAGAACCTCAGACATCCGCCCTCGTGCACCTCATCCCGCACAGATTTTTCTGTCGTGCCCGAAACGGCAGATATGAATCATCCTGCACTCAATTAGTTGTGTCTGTAAACGCGCCGCTTCCCCTCATGCTTTTACAAGTGCACCAGATGAGCGCCCTTGCACGCATTCAACTACCGCAACTCATTTCCGACACGTCACAGGTAGAGAGAAGCGAGCATCGCTTGTCCCCTATGCACTGTCTGGCCTAACCCCTGCGTATGCGTTACTGATTCAATATTTTCAACTTTCCATGCTGCGACCGGCGCGGGGTAAAGACAAATGCCCACAGCTCCCCATCATGTTAATGTTTGGCACCGGAAACGAATATTGCATAAATGGGTATAACTATGCCCTTAACTACATCACTACCTGTGCTAGTTCATCGCGTATGTTCGCGTCCTATCCAAGCACCAGTCTCCGCAAGCCTAACTAACTACAGGCGCATTAACGAATACATATAGCCTCCCACAACTTCTAAAGGGAGAAAACATGGCCCATACAGTCTCTGGCTAGCTCACGCACCACAGCTTTGATGCGCGAGTTGCCGTGATATTTTACATCCAACCATCGTTCTACTACTTGATTAATGGGTTCGAGCACCATTTCCGAGCAATTCAGAACGTTTCCAAGTTTCGGAATCGTATGGACTACGAGCTCTACGAAGCGTTGTGCGTTCGGCATGTCAAGAATGGCGCCCACCTTTTCATCTTCGTCCATCATCTTTTTGCATTCTCTGAGGCAATGTGTACCCAACTCGTTTAGGTCGGCATGGAACTTAAATATCCCTTCCACTGAGTATTTGTACGCGTGCGCATCAACATAAGTGCGTAAAACGGGCCAGAAGTACACCGCGGCCATGAAATTCTGCAAGAGCTTCGTCAAGAGGAAGATTTAACGTCCAGTTTCTTTTTAATCTCCAAAAAATGCGTGTGCCGCGCATAGGAGCAATCAAATGAACGTTTTCAGAGTGTGGTTGTTCAAACCTTTGAAAACCCTGTCGTTTTCCCACTTCAATATATGACCAGTTACTAAGAGTCTGTTCTTGCGTGCCGTGCTACTAATCCGTTTGTAGATTTCCGTGCGGCGACTGTTCTCTCCGATTGCAAAGAAAATTACGGTCACCATGTTCTTGATGAGCCCTTTGAACAAGTGGCCAGGTATCGCTGCGCAACTGAGAGAGGACGAAAACATCAGCGGCAAAGCTTACTCACCAAAACAGTTCTTCTCCGCACGTACCGCGCGGTTTAAATGATTCAAAATTTTTAAAAGCGGAAGAGTCAAAACCTTTTCCTCTTTTCTGCTCTTAATGCCGATAATTCTGAACACTTCATTTGTTTCAATGAGGATTTTCGGAGAGCATGAATATGCGCGTCCTTTCGCACAAAACCAACCCGGTGGCAGCGGTTCATTGAAATGAAAAGAATGTTTGAACCTGTCTTATAATTGTGCTTAATCACAGTGAAGGTCGTGCAGAACGCATTTATTAGACGACCGAAGACGTCCGCGCATAGGGTGGGCGCAGAGAAGTCTCAAAAATGAGACCGGACCAAGGAAGATGAGTACGCAGAAACCGTATAGATCAACTCCGTCCACTCCTCTTGAGGCCGCTCGGCATATGTCATCCATTAACATGTCCAAACCCTTGTTGTGAGAAAGACTGCTTGATGAAAATATCAGAACACGCGAGGCACCTGTTCCTCTCCGCGATTATAGAGACAAGCCGAGCGTGATTATGTAGAAGCCATCGACGGATCGTTTCTCTCTGTGCATTTGTCTGCTTGAACCCGTCCATGTATAAAACAAACCGGTACACTAGGTACCGATGTTCGTCCGGAAGAAACCGTATATTGCGTTGTTCAACCATTGTTTACCCCCTGTGTGTTGTCTGATTTCGAACACTCAACAATGTTGGCATGTACGTAACGTTATTCATACCTACATATCGAACTGTCGCGCGACCATCATCCTTGTCTTCAATGTCGACCAACACGACGAGTTCTGCAGAGAGTCCAATGCAATGCCTCAAGAGAGATCCAACAAAGATGCAGTTTTGCGTGCACGTCTCCTACATCCACTGCGTCACGAAAGGTGCGTCAGTCCTCTTCCTATTTTTCTGCGCGGAAAAGTGCACAATGATCGCCGGGATAATTTTTGATGCTGTGTTTGGAACATGGAGGTGCGTTTGGGTCCTACCGGTTTGTTTTGTGTTCTAAAGTTGTGGCCTTCATTATGCAGGAATAAATGGCCTGCATTTTTGCCACCGTCATTCTAGAGGAAGTTTTCCATGGCAGCCTGGGTTGGGCTCGGTCGGGAAACTTTTATTTGCAGCGCCCGCTCATGATCATTGAAGTCATATGCGTCTGCAGGTGGCCTTGAAGGATCCGGAGTAAGGCTTGCAGGTCTAATAATATATCAGATGAGAAAAAACCCGCAGAAGACGGCCAGTACATTCAAACTTGAACGAGCATAATCTGATATGTCCTTGTCAAAAACTTTTCATCCACGTCCTTAAGCTCTTCTGCTTGTATGGGCCGTATTGCACAAGGGATTAGGAGACTCTGACAGGTCCCTGTGATACACGGACGAAATAAAACAGTTAGCAAAGTAAAAGGTCTATACTTATGAATGGCTCGCGCCTCTGCACTTCGGTGTTCGCTCTATGGTCATGGTTTCTAGTCCTAATAAGTTTTATCAGAATAAAACGTGTAATTGTATAAATAAAGCTTGGCCCACCCCGAGGAAGGTAAAGTAAGAACGCGTGACTGCGCAGTCTTGTCGCCGTGAGAATAAGTCCTCACCTTTTGTGATACGCGCCGGTAGCTCCCCAATGCGTACAAAAAAGGACAAAGGCATGGTAGAGCCTGGATGTGGTAGTCGAACAGTCGATGTAGGAGCGCTCGATGTGTGGAAGAGCGCAAAGTGAAGTCGCTCGTCTTCATTCCGCTACCACTACGCGGTCCCGCAAAACCCCTGCTGGGTGAGGGAAATGGAGGGGTCGAGTCGGGGAAAAGACAGATAAAGAAGGCAGACAAGGAAAATTGTATTGGAAAGGTTTTAATCTACGCTATCTGGTACGTTTTTACATCTCCATACACAAAAACGGGACTCGTAGGTCGGTAACTAAGTACAGGCCGACGAGCCCACACTATCTAGCTTACTTACAGGACAAATTTTCCTTCTCTAACTCAGGTGAAAAAACCTAGTCCGTGCAAAATAGAAGCGGGAAATGTCCCACTCTAACCTGGCCCAACCATTGGCCCTTCAGAAATATTTGTCCTCGAAGGAAAGTCGACAGCTGCCCCTGACTCTACTGGTCAGATCTAGTCCCAACCGCCGCTTATGGTACCAGCCTGGTACAATACAGCGTACAAACATTAAAAAAACTCCATACACTGGCATAAAACTCTACAAAAACCAGTACCACTTAACGTGTACTTTAAATTTCCGCGGTACGCCTAACTCACATACTTCACTAGAAGCCAGTCACGCTGCATCATCCTGTGTCGTTACCAACACGCACATCAGGAACTGAAAGGCGACCACAATACATAATACCACCATGTGGTACAGTTTAGTCCAATGCGGCCGATACTGGCGCGTGGTAGCACAAAAATGAGGTGTGGCTCACGGCCCGCACGATCAGGCCATCCAATTTGGAGTTATCAAACCTTTGTCCTCTTTTCCATTCCGCGAGGTCTTTTCAAATTATCCGCGATGTGTATGGGGCACTTCGGAAAACATCACCCAACAAAGTTGCGCTGTATTTTCCGTCGAACGGTTTCGTAATCTTGCATATTCCTCGTCCCATTTACTGTTGTGATAGACTCCACGAGGAATAAGTACTTTTCAGCGGAGAACGGCGTCCGACCAAAAACGGCAGGGCATGCGAGGATCTTCTCCCATGTGATAATAGAAGCCGCGCGGCGCTGTGAAACTTGCACAGTAACAGTTCATCTAGAGGATTTGAGAATAATGTTTACCACTGGTGAGATATGCACTGCTTCTGTTGCAGTTAGACCAGCTAACTGGTCAGTTGAGCGCATGTCTTGGAGCTCCTATTCATCTTCATCGATCTGCGCAGATAAGGCGGGATGAGCCGCCTCCACGTAAATTTTAGCCCTTTCCTCGACGCTTTTATAATCGTCCATGCCGTCTTCCAGACTTCTATCGCCATCATGTGTGAGTGATACAGCCACATGTACTCTTCGATTATTGCAGTCGCAGATGATCATCGGTTCAGTTTCACGCGCGTGATCCGGGATATTCGCAAGTACCTCTTCTTCTTTTCAAAGTTGCCCGCTTGTTTCGGCACTAACCGTGCGCGGGGGTACATATTTTCAGGTGCGGAGACAAACACGGATATCGACAGTCTTTTTCACTTTTTCACTTTTCCCACACTTCCGGAAATGCCAGCGACTTCCTCTGATAAAAGCCTGTGCCGCACGGCTGTCTTGTCGGGTTCCTAGGGAGGTGAAATCTCGAATTAGCGGCAATGATTCCATGAAGTCTGGAAATCGGTCGTCGATATCGTTTGTGTCACGCCCTTCCGTGTCTCTCGCCGTCGTTGTGCCCTTTATTTGTTTATGACGCTGTTCATTTGTGGTTAAATATTTCGCGTGGCCAAAACTATGAATGAAAATGTTGTGTGATGAGAAGGGATCACATTTAGATCGGGTGGAGTGGATACACGAAATGCCATGCGGAAGTTTTTAAACCCCATTCGGTGCAGGTGGTGAGATTGGATGTATACTGTATTGAAAAATTCGCTCGAATGTTTTCCTAATTCCATGCACATAAGACCACCGGATTGCTTGTGCGCTTTTTTATTTTCATTCTATGCAGCGCGAACCAAGTAGGTTCAGTTGCACGAAATAATAATTTTTTGGAAGTACAATATCCACGTGTAAAAGGCATCCAACAGTGTACCGCCATTCGCAGCACACATGCTATATAGTGCTACGCGTGGTGCTGGCCCACATGTGGGAAGAGGAAAATGTTGCGAAGAAATGTCGGCGAGCGCCTTTTTCACACAATAAATTCCAGAACCGATGTAGACACCAATGGGGTTCATGTACCCATCGGCATTGACTGCGAGATCCGCTGCACTACCAGTCGCGCGACATAGAACCCCGCTTGAAGGCAATTTACAGCATCTGTCCGTTTACGTCACTCTACACACGATTTTAAAGAGTATGCGACGTTATAAGAAAGAACGGGCAGCAGCCGAGGTTTTATTTGCACGCGCCTCTCCGTCAAAAATGATGAACCGTTACCATGGTGCGAATTTTGATGCAGTAAGTGGCGTTTTGGTGTAAGTTGTTCTCATTTAGAGAACATGACCTGTCCGGTGCTCTCGGCGGTGCCTCTTTCAATGGAACTACCTTTGCCTGAGTTTAAGGGCGCTGGATTACTGCGTGGAGGCCGTGGTCAAACATGAAGTGAAGTAAAACTGCGCGCGCATGAACATCCAGGTCCGAAAATGATGATGCACACCTTCATCTTGGCGATTTTATTACCCCTCGATATATGCACCCACAGGGTCCCGCTGTTATGCGTATGTGAATGGGAGTGGGATTTGTCGTGTGTCCAGATTATTGGTTATTTTTCTACTCCACTGGGGAGGGTTAAATGCCCTCATAACTTTCCCTCGCTTCGTTCTCTCTGTTCCGGAGATAAAATTTCTGATGGATGCAATTAACAAATTAATAACATATACACATTATGGGTAGAGCTTTTTAAAAGCCTCGGTAGTGTACTCGGAGAAATTCTTTATAGTCGCACGTATACTTTACGTATTAGAGTAAATTTAAATTATTGAAAAATTCACATATACATGTGTGGGCGCGCGCTTTTCAAATAATTCGACTTACGCGCACTCTTGTGCGTAATTTAAAAACCCCTGTGTACGGAAGCCACGATAAAAGCACCGGCCGATTTCTTCCTGTCTCAATTACTGTGTGTTGTGTCATTGTCCTGCACCACTCTTATTTCTAGATAAATATAAATTGAATAAAAAACTTCTGCTGCGCTTCGTTCGCCTTAACATGAAAGCAAATTAATCCCTCATCTTTAACCAAAATTAAAGAAGGCTATTATAATATCGCCATCGTTGTTTTACCCACAGTTCTTAACTCCATAGCTCGTACTTCTGATTGAGGAGGTGCGAGTGAAAAAAAGTGGAAGGACTCGTTGTTTTAAAGAAAGTCTACAGATAAATGTATACACTGTACTGTACGCATTGCAGAACCATAGCGCGGCTGGAAAATGACCCGTTACGTGTCGAAGCGTGAGGGTAGAAAATTGCGGAAAACGGAGAGTAGTTGTGCCCAATATCTGAAGTTATTCGGCGCGTGCCAGATAGGACACGGAGTTGGTTGTGTTCCGCTCAAACAATCACATCTTCAACGCGCAGTGAAAAACCCTCCCTTACAATAAATTAGTATCCCCCTCCATGTCTTCAGCCTCTGATCTACCGCTAGACCCTCCTGACTTTACTAAGCCCAAAGGAAATGGCGCGTGGAGATAAACGGACCCACTACTGTTCTTTTCGGACGCGGCCACGGCTTCATCCATTTCGCTTGCGCGAAGCTTGGTTTGTTCAACTGTCTCCAAGCGATTAGAAAGGTCTCTGTTGAAATTTGTCTGCTCCTCGCGCAGCTGCGTAGCGAAAAGATTTTCCTCGGTCTGACAGACATTTCCAAAAGCCGCTTGAGCGGGCAAGTTGGATGGTCCATCACGGGAACTAGTGGACTTTTTTCTTCTTTTATTTTCACTTACGTCACTGGAAAATTCAAGGTCTGCAGACCAGTTTGTCGTGCAAAGCTTGCAGCACTAATGCGCTTGAGCGCAAGAATAAACCCACACAATATCCACAGGAAAAGCAAGCAATTGCAACGAAGGGCGTTCCAGGTCCCTTTTCGAGGTGGCTCAGTGAGTGTGGTAGAAAGTGACGCGAAAGCGTCGGGTCCAAGAATTTTCCGTGAGAACGGATGAAAAAAAGAGCAAAAAGCTAGGTGACTGGCCAGAGATGGTGTAAACAGCACCTGACAAGACAAGTCGCAGGACGTGAGTCCAAGGGCAAGATTACGGTGTGAACCGAGGTTTTTTTCCGTAGCAATAAGACGAAACCGTAAGGGTTATGGGGTTGAGGGCGAATAAGGCAAGGCCGGAGCCGTGAGGTGAAGCGGTATGGCGTGGTGTTGAATGTCGGTTGCCCGAGTTGCGAGTTTCAGCCGTAGTCTGGCGGGTACAGTAGCTTTACTGGCACGTGAAGGCTCGGGTGCGACGTTGAATGGGCCCTGCAGCCGAGTGATCGGTTTGAAGCTGCAGTAGCGCAAGAGGCACGTAAGTGCAGTAGACTTGGTGAATACAGTCAGGTACGGTATCTTGCTGAAGTACACTTTCGTGTGTTGCACTCTGTCCCGTTGAACTTTCCAAAGGTTTTTACTTCTCACTCGAGGATAGATGAATCTCGTCCTAAAAAGTGCCAGTAACGCGACTGCATGTGTACTACCTCCCCTTACCGGGCTAATACACACTAATTATGAAAAGCCGTGCAAATGGCGGGGTTACTTGGGCTACTCGTGCTACTGACCCGGAAGGGCGAAATGGGTGGCCTTGTCCCGCCCGGCGAAAAGTCAGGCGAGCTCGGCTCTGGAAAAACAGCGTGAGCTGTGCGGTTATCCCTGAAAAGGTAGGAGAGCAAAAGAATCTTCGGGTATTCTGATTGCTCGGTGTTCTTGTAGAAATGGCAGGCCAAATTTCATTCAATGAAAGTTGGCCCGTTCAAACATCCTTACCCGTGAGGGCGGTACTGTACGGGCGGTACTGTATTCCGATTGCTCGGTTTGGGCGTAGAAATGGGGACGATTTGCATGGATGCAAATCGGCCTAATTTCAGGTTGAGAAATCCATGCCAAATTAAGGCCCGTGGTGTAAATGCATTGCTGCATTGCCGGTTGCCCGGTTCCACAGGATTCGATCTAATTTGCAGCGATAAAAATTAGCGAATGGGAGAATCGGGCCTGATTAAGGAATTTTGGAATTGAATTCCGACTAAACGCACGAGCGTAGAAATTGGGCTTATATGACCTAAAAGTCACATATGACTCGATTTTCAGATCATGAATAACATACGCTTTCGCGTTAGTATTGCACCGCATATGTGACGCGTATTAATGTAATAAGGATACCACACGCTGCAGTTTCTGATGGAGGAGGAACGAAATGCTCCCGTTCGATACATATTCTGTCAAAAAGCCGGTACGGAGCACAACAGAAGGCCGAGCTTCGTGCACATTGTAAAAATGCTCAGGCCGATGAAAGGCCCGTTCTTAGATTTAATAAATGATCCCTGTGTCGGTAGTCTGTTAGCGGCCGCATCATTTATGATGCAAATTTCAACATGTCGACACTTCGGAGTCGATCCGAGCTGTTTAAAGCACACGTCCAGTACGCTCTCGATTAAGCCACTTATGAGGTGGTCGGGAGCTGCGGCCGTACTCAAGGTTGAATGTAATCCGACCAAAACAACCGGATCCCCGTTGAGAAGTTCTTCGCTCCCACCTGCTCGGCCGAGACCACTGTTTAGCATGACCAGCGGAAGTTCTTTTTCTTTTTACCGACGACTTCAGTTACGTTCACGTAATTCGCATTGTTTTCACCCATGGAGCGTTCGGAAGATACCTATACAAGCCGTTCACCGGCGCTCCCTTTCGCGTACAGAACAGCGGACCCGAAAATAAACGCTCGTTCTGTGCTGGTACTGACACATCCGGCTGGATGAAAGCAACAACATCTCGGGGGAACAAGTCCAGTTCATCCATGCATAGTGTGTTCCTAATATTATGCTGGTGTGCCATGGTTGAGGTGGATGTTGCTTGTTGGTTACCTTGACCTGGAAGGACCTGTAACGCTTTCATAGGAGTGCACGGCCGTGACGGTAAGATATCGTATATATACGTATCCTCTCTCGATAGTTCCTCAGTCTGCAAAGGTCCAATGGCTCCGTTGCTGCCATCAGCTCTGACGCACCACATAGTACAAAATTTGCGAACCATGAATGTTTCATGAAAATTATCCACCATACCGCGACGAATTCCATTCAACCAGTAACAAGGGAAAGTTGCATCCGAATTTACGGTCGGAGGCGCATGAAAAGAAAACTGCACGGTTTCTACATACTCGCATGGTCCTACGGCACCTTCGTACTAGGCCCACATGACGAGGTCTGAGGCAATAAAAAATCTCCTGAGCGTCACTATTGGGCTCGCTTCAAGTAAAAAGGGATCCGGCCGGGTCGATTCCAATTATTCTAATTATCCGAATACATCAGCGTAGAACGGATACGTTAAGATTTCCACCTTTGCCAGGTCAGATGAGAGTACGAAACGAACACAGTTCGTACCATCTTCCTGTCCGATATTTACAGAGTTGATAGTTGACCTCACAGGATCTGGCCTGGAAATGTTTCTCAAATGACGGATATAGCTTGTTGGAAAGACGGTTGAGACGAGACCATACCCATGCGTTGATCAGACGGTCGTATGCGTGGAAAGTTTTATTCGGCCATTTGCAGTGCGTAGCGCTTGCGTGAAGAAATTGTACTGTTCTGTCGTTAGATTTCGCCGGCCAGCGAAGGAGATCGTCGGCAGCATGCTCTCCCAAGTCAAAACTTGGCAGATTCCCTTCAGCAGTGATGCAACAGATGGGGGGTTTTAAACTTGTCCATCATCTCCAGTTATTGCGTCTGATACATCGAGGTTTACAAAGGTTTATTGGCCAGATAGCACCACCGTTTCCTCGAATGGATCCTCAAGTAGAACTTCTTGAGACATATGATCATTGCGGACGCGAAGGTTGATTGATCCATCCCCGGAAAAAGTGTCCTTATCCGAACGGTCTTTACGACCGGACGTATCATCATAGCCAACGAGATGATCTAGCGATGAGGATTATGCATAGCTTCCGCATGTGAAGAGCGATCAAAGTGTTCCAAGACATTGATTGCATCATCACGGACCTGGAATTCTGGGTATGGCATACTTTTCCGGGCATCCACAGCTGAAAGAATTCACGAGATTGAGCAGAACTTACGGCTATTTCGTCATGCTCTGTCGATGGACACGGACCAATCCAATCCTTGTCCGGGACGTGCATGTGAAGATGTTAGACTTCTTTTGAGTTGGTCTTGGACTCATGATCATACCAATCCCCGGCTGGGTGGTCTTAGTGGGACATATCCTGTGGCCCTTTCCTGAGGAACAGCACAGTGCGGTTTATGGCGACTTCATTCCGGTCCACTGTGGTAGTGACTGGGTTCATTAACAGCCGTACCCTGTTCGCGCGCTACACAGTCTTCGTTTTACTTGAAGTTTTCCGCTTCTAAATAGATGGGCCGTTG